>QRFJ01006194.1:0-43823 GCA_006176705.1 Cocos nucifera | reverse complement strand
ATGGCATAGTCTCTCAATGGACTCCACCAGGAACACCTCAACTCAACGGGGTTTCAGAATGGAGAAATCGGACTCCTATTAGGATATGGTTCGATCCATGATGAGCTTCACAGACCTCCCTGATTTTCTTTGGGGACACTCATTGTTAACTTCAATCTTATCTACTGAATAGGGTTCCCTCTAAAACCGTTCCTACCACACCGTATGAGATATGGCACGGTAAGAAACCAAGTCTGAGTCATCTCAGAATTTGGGGTTGTCCGGCTCATGTCAAAAGACAACAAGCGGACAAGTTAGAGTTTAGGTCCTTTAGAGCTCGATTCATAGGATATCCTAAAGAGTCATTAGGATACTATTTCTACATTCCAGAAGACCACAATGTGATTGTGAGTCGACATGCCATCTTTCTTGAAAAATAGTTTATTCAAGATAGCGGCATTGGAAAATAGATCAAGCTTGATGAGAAAGTCTCACAAGCAGAACGAGCTAAGGACCAAGTGGAACCAAATCAGGTTGAGCCAATAAGAACACTACCTCCTCCACCTCGTAGATCGGAAAGAGTTTCCCGTCCCCCTGAAAGATACTTAGGTATTATTTCAGAGGATGTAGAGGAAAATGTTCCTCGTAGGTAATGGTGCTCATGGTGATGATCCCAAAACCTACAACGAGGCGATATCAGATATCGACTCCGAGAAATGGCTAGAGGCAATGCAGTCAGAAATTGACTCGATGCACTCAAACCAAGTCTGGACCTTGGTAGATCCACCAGAAGGTATAGTACCTATTGGGTGTAAATGGATCTTCAAGAGAAAGATTGGTGCAGATGGGAATGTGGAGACATTCAAGGCTAGACTAGGTGGCAAAAGGTTATAGTCAACGCGAAGGCATTGACTATCAGGATACCTTTTCCCCAGTAGCTATGCTAAAATCCATCCGCACATTGCTTGCTGTTGCAGCCTATTTCGATTATGAAATATGGCAAATGGACGTGAAAACGGCATTCCTAAATGGATATCTTGAGGAAGATATCTATATGGAACAGCCGCTAGGTTTCACATCCAGTGATACTGATCACAAGGTTTGCAAGCTGCAAAGGTCCATATATGGACTTAAGCAAGCATCTCGGAGCTGGAACACTCGTTTCAATGATGTGATCAAAAAGTTTGGTTTCATCAAAAATGAAGAGGAACCATGTGTTTTCAAAAGGGTCAGTGGGAGCGCTGTTGTCTTCCTCGTATTGTACGTGGATGACATCCTCCTTATTGGGAATGATATTCCCATGTTGACATCAGTCAAGATGTGGTTGTCCAAGGAATTCTCCATGAAAGACCTAGGTGAAGCATCCTTTATTCTAGGAATTAAGGTCTATAGGGATAGACCGAATAGGATGCTAGGACTTTCACAGAAGATGTACATAGAGAAAGTACTAAAGAGGTTTAGTATGGAAAACTCTAAGAGGGGATTAATACCCTTCAGACATGGTATTCATCTTTCCAAGAAGATGTGCCCTAGCACACCTGAGGAAATAGAACGCATGAGCAAGATCCCTTATGCTTCTGCAATAGGGAGCCTCATGTATGCCATGCTATGTACACGACCTGATATAGCCCATGCTGTGAGTGTCACAAGCAGATATCAGTCAAATCCAGGTGAAGAACACTGGACTTCTGTGAAATGTATCCTTAAGTACTTGAGAAGAACTAAGGATATGATGCTGATCTTTGGTAACGGAGAACTCCAAGTCCAGGGATACACAGACTCGGATTTCATGTCCGATATAGATGATCGAAAGTCGACATCTGGAAGTCTGTTTGTGTGCAATGGTGGAGCTGTCAGCTGGAAGAGTTCCAAGCAAACGGTGATAGCAGATTCCACCATGGAAGCAGAATATATCGCTGCATCAGAGGCTGCGAAGGAAGCATTCTGGTACAAGAAGTTTGCTGCAGAAATTGGAGTAATGCCATCAGATGCCATTCCTCTATACTGCGACAACAATGGCGCCATAGCCCTTGCTAAGGAGCCGAGGTCTCACCAGAAATCCAAGCATATTGAGCGGCGATATCACCTCATCCGCGATTACCTCGAAAAGGGTTATGTCGAGGTCAAGAGAGTCAACTCCGCAGATAATGTGGCAGACCCACTTACAAAGCCGTTGGGCCAGCAGAAGATCGAAGCCCACCTTGAGAAGATGGGACTTAGACTTGTAGCCAATTGGCTTTAGGATAAGTGGGAGATTGTTAGATATATGTGCCCTAGAAGCCAGAATTGGCTGACACTTGTAATACACTTCTAGGGGCAAAATTATAATTTTGACTAAAATCAATAAATGGGTTATTTTCTATCACATATGTGTATTTAGTGTCTGTGATACATCCTTTGAGTTAATGGTAATGATAATTCATATTTTCAAGAGTTGAAAATTTAAGACATGAATAATCATTGTTAACTCATAAATTGCTCCCGACCATAGGATCATCACGAGGATGGTGATTGATCCGGAAGGTTGGTGTACAATCGCTTCTCTTTAGTAGATGAGTCTTGAGTCTACGGTGTGGAGACACCGGAGCGAGAGTACAGGTACTCGTTAGAGAACGAGGGCACTGAGCGTGACCACCTCGAGTAGTCATTAGGGAGTCTACCTTCTCGTCAATGACTGACTCGATGCTGCAGTAGTGTGTCTGGTTCTTTGACCTGAGATGCATCGGCAGTTCACCTTGAGGGTGTTATAGTTTGACTACACCATTACTCGGTCTCCTAGCCATATGGAACCCTGAGGTGTATGTTGGCTATAGACATGTTCATTGTAGGAACTGGATTGCATCAAGATGGAATCTATCTACCTCGGTGGTAGAGGAGCAGCCCTATGATGATCATGAGAATCAAGTCCAGAAATCCATGGCCATGGTAGAGTGAAATAATAGAAAGAGTTTCTATTTAGATTTTCACATTGGACTCGAATCGAATGATTACATCATATGACAGAGACTAGGGTTTGACGAGTTCACCTTAACCCTAATCTGATCGGGGCTCAAGATAGAAGAACTTAATCACACAGGTAGCTGCACCAAGAGGTTCGCATTCAGCTCTGATGGGTTGCCACCATATACTGCTAGGTGTCACTGGTGGATTTTGGGAGCAATTAGAATGATTTAGATGATCGATCATTCTAGCTGTTCGAATCAGAAGAGTTCTGATCCATCGAAAGGAGTTTCGATGATGTCGATGATAGAGATCATGACATATCCCATTACCATACAGAACTGAACCTAACTGGGTCACACAAACAAGGGTTTGAATCTGGTGATCATCAATTGAACTGATCTAGTTCAATTGATCTGAATGAGATTCAATTAGGTTCAAGGAAAATCGTGCTAGCACTCGATTGAACCTAACGTTCTTCTTTTGCTATCATAAATAAGTTGTCCTGTCTGAGCCAAAGGAGTTTGTGCTCAATCAGAGGCCTTCATATGGTCTGACTGGAGGTTGTCCAAGTCAGAAAAGGTTGTCTTATTTGTAAGACATTACCTGCCATTTTTGGTCACCTGCCATTTCTTGTTCTTTGACTTTGGTCAAAAGTCTACCTTTGACTGGTCAAACGTTGACCATTGACACTTTGACTTTTGACCACATGTCATGCACCTATTGGAGAGCTGGTGGGGGCCTGTCCCCCTGCCAGAACCTGGCAAGGAGAAGGGCGCACGCCACCCTAGGCGTGTGCCCAAGTTGGAGGCGCCTAGGAGTCCTTGTTGGACAAGGACTCCATCTCCTTTTTGGATTCCAATTAGAGTTCTCCCTAAGAACCAACTTTGACTGGTCTTAGGCACCCTCTAAGGAGGAATCCAGGGGACTCTATTCCCACCAATCAGATTTAGATCTGATTTCACAAAGGGTTGTGATTGGTTGGGAAGAAGAGAAGCTGGATCACAGTCAGTCTATAAATAAGACCCTGTGCCCAACTCAAACAAGAATTGAATTGAGATCAAAGTTCCCCACGCCCCAAGGCTGCCTCTCCCCTCTTCCTCCATGCCAAACCATCTTCTCCCCTTGCTCTCCACGTCCAAAAGGAGTTTTGGACCTTGGTTGGTGCGATCCAGATCAAAGAAAGATGATCAAAAGCAAGAAGGCTGCACTGCTGCAAAGGACGACTGCAGATCTTCAAAAGGAGTTTTGAAGATCCTCCAGATTAGATCCAGATCTAATTTTTGGAGGTGTGATAGAGAAGAAGAGGATCTCCAGATCCAGCCTAAGTGGATATCGGTAGAGGCCAGGCGCTTGCATGGCTAGATCCAGAACCTTCCGCTGCAAACAGGATCATCAATAGGGTAATAGGATTACCCAAATCAGGTAAGTTAAATTTGATTTAATTTATCTTTATTTTATTTCTATTATTAAAATAATAAAATTAGATCTGAAACATCCTAGATCTGATTGGAATTGAGAGAAAAATTTTTGAAATATATCTCACGATCTGATCAGATTTGAACGAACCTGATCTGAGAATCAGGATTTTCCTTCACCTTCTCCCTCTCCTCTCCACATCCAAAAGGAGTTTTGGATCTTGGTTGGTGTGATCCAGATGAGAGAAAGGCGACTGAAAGCTAGAAGGCTGCACTGCTACAAAGGACGACTGCTGATCTTTGAAAGGGGTTTTGAAGATCCTCCAGATCAGATCCAGATCTAATTTTTGGAGATGTGATAGAAAAAAAGTAGATCTTCAGATCCAGCCTGAGTGGATACCAGTAGAGGCAAAGCACTTGCGTGGCTAGATCCAGAACCTTCCGCTGCTTATAGGATCATCAACGGATAATAGGATTACCCACTTCAAGGTAAATTAAATTAAATTAAATTTATTTGATTTTATTTTAATTATTAAAATAATAAGAATTAGATCTAAAACATCCTAAATCTGATCTAGATTAAAGAAAAAAAAATTTGAAATATATCTCTTGATCTGATCAGATCTGAACGAACCTAGTCCGAGAAATCAGGATTTTCCTTCAGGAGTTTCTCAATCCGTCGGTCCATCTCCCGCAGTTTCTAATCGAGGACATCATCTCGATCACAGATCTTAGAAGAATTCTGACTATAGATGGAGAAGGTCTCTTCCAAAGAAGAATCATGATCCGAACAAGGATCCTCTATTCTTTGTTTCTCCTTTCCAAGGGTGACGGGTATGCTAGCCCAAGTGCTCCTCCTTAGGATCGATTTCTAACATCCCAATGGTGGGTTTCCTGGTAGAACCACCATCGAAGGTTGCCACATGGCCTGCACCATTTCGGTAAGGCTCTGAACCCACTGCATTAGCAGGTTAAACTACTTCAGATCTTCCATGGTCGTCGGTGGAGGAGACTGAAGTGCTGGCAATGGAGTAGGAATAGATGGATCTGGCTCAAATCTAATGATAGAAGTGGTAGATCTTTGGTAGTCATCTTCTTTGGAGGCATTTCTTGAGATTGAGGAAGAGGATGGAGATGAATCTTGAAGAAGAAGATCCACAGGATCGACTGAGCACTTCTTTAAGAATAAGGGTACCTCAGGAATAGAGAGCCCTTCCTCTAGCACCAATCCTGTTGGTGCAAAATCTAATTAACGTCGGATCGAGCTAGAGTTGAGGAAGAAGCGGTCATCATCGATGATCTACAAAATAAAATCTCGCTCGGAGTCAGTGTTGGTGGCTTATCCTATTGGTGCAAAATCTGATTGACGTCGGATCGAGCTGGAGTTGAGAAAGAAGAGGTCACCATCGATGACTTGCAAAACAAAGTTCCACCCAAAGTCGGTGGTGGTGGCTCAAGTAGGACCCTCCGACGATCAAGTCAGCTCTTCTGACCAACAGGAATGGAGTGCTTAGGAAAGAATTTAGCAAAATTTTGGGAAGGAGAAGAGAGCTTAGAGAAAACATATCTAGAGAATCCCTTTTATAGATGGAGCCTGAAGTAGATTGATAGTGACAGCCATAACCATTCGGTAGCTGGCTACTCAGGGCTGCATGAGGTTTGTTATGGAGAGGGGTGCCACCTGTAGCAGACTGATAGTGACAACCATAGCTGTTCGATAGTGGGTTGCTCGGGGCCATGTGGGGTTTGTTATGGAGAGGGGCTCCATCTATGGTAGATTGAAAGTGACAGCCATAGCCGTCTGGTACTGAGCCGCTCGGGGTCATATGGAGTTTGTTATGGAGAGAGGTGTCCATTGTCGTGATGTGCCTGTTCATCGAGATTTAACAGTCAAAGTTCGGAGGAAGCAAGTGTCGGTTGTGAAGAGCTTTGACATACATCAATTCTAGAGGAGTTCGGACTCCTAAAAGAAACACATCTAAAGGAGATCATCCGGAAGGAATGCTAGTTGAAATTTGGAAGTAATCCATTGAAGGAATCTTGATGGAGTTCAACTGATGGAGAAGTTCAGAAGGAGTTCAATTGAAGGAGAAGTCTGGAAGGAGTCCAACTAATGGAGAAGTTAGGAAGGAGTTTGACTGATGGAGAAGTTTGGCTGAAGGAGAAGTCTGAGAGAAGTTCAGTTGAAGGAGAAGTTCGAAAGGAGTTCAACCACTATAGGAGTCCGAAAGGGGTTCGACCGCTGGAGGAGTTCGACCACTGGAGGAGTCTAGGAGGGGTTCGGCTATTGGAGAAGTTTGACTGCTAGAGGAGTTCGGGAGGGGTTCTATCGCTGGAGGAGTTCGACCACTAAAGGAGTCCAGGAGGGGTTTGACCGCTGGAGGAGTTCGACTGCTAAAGAAGTCTGGGAGGGATTTGGCTGTTGGAGGAAAAATTTTCGATTGAAGCTCTTCCGTGATTATCAGTTACATTTGGCTAAGCATCAGATTGGACTTCGGTAGGAGCGAGATTTATCCCCAATAATTAACATGACTATACTTGGCCCATCTAACCAATGAATGATCAAGCCCAACTTTTGTTGGCCCACCTGACCACCATTTAGAAAGATGTATCCAAGAGATCATATAATGAATGATAATTCCATCAATCGATAAGCACCAAGCCTTTGGGCCTCCAATGATTATCCAACTGATGGATTCATTATCATCCACTTTAATGGCAGGCTATGATCCAGTTGTCATATAACTATTTCATTTTAGGGATCTAATAATTTTAGAGGATTTAATTTATAGAAGCAAGTAGGTCAGATTAACCAGCTTGTCATGATCCTCCCACTAACTTCACGAAGTCAGCTTAAGAGAGATCATTAATAAGCTAGTCTAGGAGCACTTAAATCAGTCAAACTGATTTACCTAGCTAACATGGGTCAGCTCGAATAGTTAAGCAATCTGATCAAAACATAATCTCATCAAGAGACCAGGTAAGTTCGATTAGTGGAAGGGTCTACCAGGTTTGCCTTAGACACCATCAGAAATGGTCAGGTAAGCGAGTTGCCAATTAAAAACCACTGGTCTGGTTTACCTTAGACACCAATTAGTTTAATTAGTTTCAATTAGATCAACCTAACAGTTCATGCTAGACCGCAACCTAACAGTTCGTGCTAGACCGCATACCCAAGAATCAAGTCCATCTTGGGTCTTGTTAAAGACATGGACTTGACCAACTACAACTATTGCAATTGATCTAAAGAATCCTTGACCTAATCTACGACAACAATTAATTAGATTTAGTTAATTCCTTAATTAAGTCCATTCTTTAATCTAACCCTAGGTCTATCCCAATTAATGGACCTAATCCCCACTAACCCATTAACCTAATGTGTTATGATTCATTTCATAGGATCTTCAATTTACAATCCTAGAACTTAATCAAACAACTTCTTAATTGTTAATTAAGTTTTAGGCTGAGGGTTGGGGTTTGGCTTTTCGAAAATAGTTTTCATATTTGTAAAATATTTTTACAATATAGTTCTATCAACTAAGTTGCATGTTTGATTCGTAATCAATATGCAAGTAACATAAACATGAATCTACTTTAGATCTAATCTAAACAGGTTCATGTAATTGAAATAGTTTCAATAATAATCAATCATAAATGTTCCTAGATCAAATCTAACATATTTATGAAGATTAAAATTAAATTAAAATATTTTTAATCAAATCATAAAATCTCTTAGATTTAATTTAAAATTTTATGATCAATATTTTAGATCAACATGTATTAGGATAACCTATTCACTGTAAGGGATAAATCTTATAGTAGGACAACCTTACGACAGTCCGTGCTATCTAAAATATTTTATTTTTAGATCTAAAACTATTTTAAATCTATTAAATCATAAATAAAATTAGATCAAATCTAATAAATTTATGATTAGAGTCAGATCATCACGAACTAGGACAATCTATTCATTGTAAGAGGTAAACCTTACAGCAGGACAACCTTATGCAGTTCATGAGATCTAATTTTTTTTTTAAATTTTAGATTTAATAATTAGACTATAAATTAGATCTAATCTAAGAAATAATCTAAACATGTACAAAAATTATGTAATAATAATCTTGCTTTGATACCAATTGAAGAAATCAGATCTAGAATTTTACAGGTAGATCTTGAAAATTTTTTCAAGATCTTATAGAAAAGACTTAAATAAATCAAATATTTATTTAAATAAGCATGTAAATATCTAGATCTCAGATCTATTACATAATCAAGGCATGATATTAAATCAAAAATTAAAATCAAATAAGAAAGTAAAAGATTGATTAAATCAACCTAGATCTACACTACATCAAATACAGGTATGAAGTTTATAGATCATATCTTTTACCCGAGCAAGTTAGATGTTCTAACTTGCTGATCTAGACTTAAGGATGATGTCATGAGCCACACACACATCCAGCTTCTAGGAGTCATCCATACGAGCCTACGATCTCTGATCTGGTTTGATGCAGAAAACCAGCACAACATGCTAGTACTATGCTGATCCTTCTTCGATGGTCGATCCGATGCTTTCTTCTTCAAAATTTTGACTTTCTAAAATATGAGAAGGAAGATAAGAGTTTATTGATCTGAGACTCTCTTAGAAGAAACTAAAAAAAAGGAGAGATTGAAAATAAAATAGCTCTAGAAGAAGACCCTCTTCTTCTTTTCTTTTCTCTCACCTAGATACTTAGTTTGGTGCCTATGGAACCCCCATGCCCAAGGACCTTCTTCCTTTGATTTTTGCACACTCCAAACCTCTCCCAAAGCTCTATATTCTATGAAAAAATTAGAATAAAATTCATCAATAAATAGAGAAAAAGAAGAGTCCAAGTTAGATTAAAATCCTAGACTAGGAATGTCCAAACATGGGAACTTGTTGGGGCGCCCAACTCTTGGGCGCCTCCTCCATAATTATTGGTGTGGACCAGCAAGGGAGGGCATAAAAAAAAGGAGATTACTTTCATAGAATAAGAGAAGAATTAATTAAAAGAGGGGGCAGCACTCAAGGGAAGGTGTTTTGGTCAACAAGAATTCTATCTCATAGAATCCTAAGCAAAACTAACTCCTCTTTTCACTTGGTCTTCCAACAAATTATCTTATGAGAAAAGGAGGAGAGAAAGAGGGTGTGAGGAGCCATGGGATAGAGAATTTTCTTGTAAGAAATAAAATAAAAAGGGTATGGGGCATGAGGATTAAGTGGCACAAGTGATAGGGAGTCCTAGTCACACTAGGACTCCTATTTTAACTTGGTCAAACAAGATCTTTTAACCAAATAAAATTAAGATTAAATAAATCTAATTAAATAAGATCTTAACCCATTTAAGAATTTAGTTAAATTATATTAAATTAAATTTAATTCTAATTTATTTTCTAATAAAACTAAAAAATTAGGTTAATCCGAGTCCTAGTTAGACTAGGACTAGTTCTTTCTTACACTTGGCTTATCCAATAAATCAATTGAACTTGATCCAATCAAGTCTAAACTAAATTTAATTAAATTATATCTAATTAAACTTAATCTCAATCTATTGGCTTAATCAAATTAAGCCAACTAGCAATCCAATTGCTAATCGATCCTCCTGCAATACTTGCACTAGGTTAAATACCAATCGTATTGATTGTTTAACCCTAGAACGATTCTTAATCATTGATCAACCATCTGATCAAATCATAAGCTCTAATGTATGTGACCTCATAGGTCTGAATCTAAGTCGGTAGCATAGGAATAAATTTTTATACCAATCGAAGTGACCATCTAGCAATGATACCCGATGGTCGAATAGGTCGAAGGTGTAGAACACCATCCTTAGAACCCATGCGGATATAGTTTCCATATAATTCATCCCCTTGACCATAATGCTCGTAGGGCACCTCAGAGTTTAATTGCTAACTCTGATCAGGTTATCCACATTGTATTTCAAAATATCAAATCCATCTAACGGATTTTCCTGGCCAAGGTTTTGCTATATTGAAATACAGTGATACATTCTTTTCCAACTCTTAGAGTGGTTAATTCCATCTTGATCACACTCCAACTTCATAAGTACTTGACTGTGCTTGAAAGCCTTTCGTTGTTGACTTAGAAATTTAGTTAATCCGATACCAAAGCACAGTGAGTTGCTTGCAAGTCACTAAGGTGATCTCAGGTCTAAGGGATACTTATACTCATATTCCATCAGAGACATTCTCGATAGTAGAATGCTCTAGAGTTGGTCACATTCAGTGATGATGTATCTATACATCTCACCTGTATGCCATACTAGTGTCTCCACACTTCTTAGTTAAGAGAACAACCAACCTATATGGCATATAGCGGCCTATGCTAGATAGATGCTGTTGTCCTAATTAACAGCCAATCATTTGGTCATGAATAAATTTAAGAACTAATCGATAAATCTTCTCTTTATTGAAACTAAACATTCCTAAGGACTTCATCACAACAATGGAGTTCATTAGAAGATGTAAACTTGTGATGAAAAAGATGCCAAAATATTTTTATTAATTAATAAATCCATTATAATTATAAAATAGCTCAACCATCAATAGGTTGATGATTAGCTTTGGGATATAATTCTCAATAGTAGATTATATATGCAGGTTGTGAGTAGGTCAATGTAGAATTGATCACTATTGGTAAGAGGAGATCGCATCCTACCTACTTCAATCAAATGATGATTCAAGAAGTCTTTGATCAAAGCATGACAAAAATTAGAAATAATTTTTAATATTTCATTAATCAAATCATCATCATAAGATTGAGAGAAATATGAATATGATATTGGGTTTGACATATTTCCATACCTAGAGTCGTATTCGGGATGTAGGGTGATCGAAGGATCCTGTTGCATGGTAACTTTTCACTGAAGGATATTTTTGATATTTTCATCAAAATTTCATATCTTTCGAGTAGACATGATATGCTGCTATACATCAATCTTGTCTAGTAAGTTCAATTGAATTAAAGAGTTTAATTTGATTGTTAATTAAAAAGTATTCTAATTGGTCAAATCAGGTTATCTAGTTTTGACCTAAATCATTTTGGTTGAGTTTTAACCAGATTAGGTCAAATAGCATCTGAACCCACTACTGACTAGATGTGAAATCCAATGGATCACACACAAAGAAAATTGATCAAGGGTCTAATTGGATTAGACCATGTTTGCAAGTTGAACATGCTAGCACTTGTTGCAAACCCTAGTACCTAGATTCAAATTAGATTCGAATCGGATTCTGGTTTGGGCTAATTTTGATCCGATTTGAGTCAAATCAGATTTGATCTTGAATTAGGTGAAGCCTAGGTTTATTAACCTGATTTTGGGCACCACTTACCTGAGTCCCATGTGCCAAAGACTCTCTCTCTTGCACGTGGGAAGGTGTTTCATGCACTAGGGACTTCATGGCGCATAGATGGTTGGCACCAACTTTCTTTGACTTTTCTACCTTTTGTTTTACATAAATGTTGTTACATAATTTTTAGATTATGAGGAGGCATAGAGGAGAGTCCTTCTACTTCTTAAACTTCTTCATAATCTATCTAAAAAATGGGATAAGGAGGACTCCTTGCCGCCCACTCTACCTTGGCGCTCGTTGGATCAAGTCAAAACCCATGGGGCTTTGACTTTTCCACTCTTATCTCCATGCCTCCCCTCATGAATGGCATCCCATTTTTAAGCCATTAGATGGCCTATATATTTGATCAAATGGTGGAGATTAATGGCACCACTTGAATGAATTATTGCAACTCTTCATAAAACTTACGTAGAATTAGTCCGAAGAGTCCTTTTGCTTTAAGGCACCTTATGGACTAAGTTTACATAATTTTAAATGGCACAAAATTTAGATGGGCATGATATATGATGATGGAGCATGAGATGTTGATGTGGGAAGGGCATGAGAAATTAAGATGGCACCCTTAGGTGCATTATAAATAGGGATGCGCACCGAGAGTCCAAAGCATCAGAAATTCCTCCTTTCTTACAAGAGTTATTGTCCAATTTTCTTTCTTCCCTTCTCTTATCTAGACAAGATCCTAATAAGGACAAGAAGTCTTCCTTAAGATATAGAGATTAGAAAGAAAAATTAAGAAGATAAGGGAAAAAAAAAGAAAGACAAGGAAAAAAAGCTAGGAGGGTGACATTAAAGGCTAAGGAAGGTTCTACCCAAATAATTAAAATTCTTATCATAAGAAATTTAATTAAATTAATCAGAGGTGCTGGTGTCTTGATCAAGTTTTTGTGTGGATCAACATTAGAGGGTGAACATGTGGGCACCTTGTGAAAATCCTGATGGACTGCTACTGGCAATCAGAGTCAAATTAGAGTTTAGCGATTAAGGTATATACCAATACCCTCTTATATGTTCTGAATGCATATTGTATGATTTAAATTCTAATAAAGTGGTCCTAGGTTTTGGGTTTGATTTTATGATTTCATAATTCTATTTTGAAATTCGTGCTTCCATCCTGTATACCAAACCCTATAGGGAGAGGCCCTTCCAACGGCCCTTATGCATCCCTACTGCCCTATTAGGAATAAGAGGAGAACCTCATCCTAATTTGAGCAAAGCGAAGGCCTCGTTAATCTAAGATGAGAGGAGGAGAGTGGCCTTTCCAATGATCCTTATGATCCCCTAATGTCCTGTTAGGAATAGGAGAAGAATCTCGTCCTAACTTGAGCAAAGCGAAGGCCTCGTGAATCTAAGACGAGATGAGGGGAGAGGTCTTTTCGATGGCCCTTATGCATCCCTACTGTCCTATTAAGAATAGAAGGAGAACTTCATCCTAACTTGAGCAAAGCGAAGGCTTTGTTAATCTAAGACAAGGTGAGGAAAGAGGCCCCTATCAACAACCCCATCGAGCCCCTACTGCATCGATGAGAATAGGAGGACTTCGTCCTGATGGGAGGGGGGGGGGATAAAGTAAAGGCCAACCTCGTCAAGAGTAGGGAAGGGCCTCGTCTTGACAAAGGGCCCAAGGAAAACCAACTAAGCTAGAAATGGAAAGATAACCTCAACCAAGCATAGATAAAGATCTCTGATTATGAAAAGATGGGAGAAAAATCAATCTTCAATAACCATTTCAATAGAAAGCAATATGGGAAAAATAGAGAAACCAATGGATATCAAATTAATCCAAGCAGAATGAAAAAGATGATTGAAGAAAGCATTCCTTTATTGATATCGAGGTCCTTTACAAAGTCAAGGTTCACAAGACCACCCAAAAAAAAATGGAGCTATCTACAGATATTCGATTCACATAGGATGAAAATGAGAAAAGATATCATTTCATTAAAGTCAAAGTCAAGTACAAAATAAAGGTCTATGAGATCGATTACAAAAAAAAGAAAGGAAAAGCCAAAGATCTAAGAGGGATCTAATTCCTCGGACTTTAGATTGCTGGCCATCACCAAGGATTCTTTTAGGCTAACTATTTCTTTCTCGAGCTCCTTTCTTCTTATCAGATTATCATGAAACATGCTGTCAGCTCTTTGGTAGTTCTCTTCTAATGCTCGCAGTTTTTTTCTTAGAACCTTAGATTCAGCCTCAGCATCTTTGATGGCTTATTGTTCGCAAACTAGTTGAAGCTTCAATTACTGAACTTCGGCTTTCTTGATCCCAATTGACTCTGAAAGTTTGCTCACAATCCTCTTCAAGGAGGTAATCTCTTTTGACTCCCTACTTATGCTAGATTGATAACTATCGATGAGCTACTATTGAAGTCGAGCCACCTCGCTATTGGTAGCTTAGAGCTGTTGCACAAGTTTAGATATTCTTTCAAACCAGTCCAATCGATAGGTCTTGTAGGCAGACTTGACATCAAACAACTACTTCTGAAGTACAGAGAACCTTTGAGACCAATCCCATTCTTACTGGGCTTTGTTATAGGACCATGGTGAACTCCCCTCCAATAGTTGAATCTTCTCTCTTGTTGTCTTGAGTTCAACTTCGAGGAAGCAGATTTTCGCAAACAACATCTAAGACCTATCACTGGCACTTTTTTTAAGCTCTGCCAACTCTTTCTCAAAATTCTCCTTCCTGATACTGAAGCTTATGGAGTCTTTCATGTGTAATTTTTGAAGATGGGTGATCTCTATGGTCACCTTCGAAGCATTCTTTCGAGAGGCTTGAAGGTCGTCCTCCATCCTTTTTAATTTTCTCTTTAGATGGTGGATTTCCTTCTTCAAGCCCCTCATCAATGATTTTAGTGGGACCCCCTGGGGCAGGGAGTCGGCATCAGCCAGTGATGGGAAGTCATGGTCGTGATCATTGGAAGGATTCTGAACAACACATGAAACAACACTAGTATAAAGAAGGGAAAGAAACTTGCTTTCATTACTTGAAGCATTTTTAGTACATCAAAGAAAAGAAAGGAAAAAAAAGAAACAATACATGGTTGTCAAAAATTCAGACCTCAGGTGGCACGCCCATAGGAGAGGTCGGAGTATTCCCTATCAGCTCTGGCCCTAGGGTAGATCCAGGCACTACGGCTGTAGGTTCGGGGACCTCCAGGGTGACTTCGATAGTAGGAGAGTCAGAGGCAACTCTGGCACTAGCATCTGATGTTAGATGTGTGCCATAGAAGCCAGATTGGCTAAACACTTGTAATATACTTCTAAGAGCAATTTTATAATTTTGACTATAAATTATTAAAAAAATTATTTTCTATCATAGTATGTATTTAGAGTGTCTGTGATATATCCTTTAAGTTAATGGTAATGACAATTTATATTTTCAAGAGTTGAAAATTTGAGACATGAATTTTCATAATTAACTCATAAACAGCTCCCCACCGTAGGATCATCACGAGGATGATGATCAATCCGAAAGGTTGGTGTATGATCACTTTCTTAGAATAGATGTGTCTTGAGTCTACGGTGTGGAGACATCGGAGTGAGAATATAGGTACTTGTTAGAGAACGAGGGCACTGAGCGTGACCGCCTCGAACAGTCATAAGAAAGTCTACCTTCTCATCGATGACTAACTCGATGCTGCAGTAGTATATCTGGTTCTTTGATCTGAGGTACATCGATAGTTCATTTTGAGGGTATTATAGTTTCACTACACCATAACTTGATCTCCTAGCCATTCGAAATTCTGAGGTGTGTATTGGCTATAGCATGTTCATTGTAGGAATTGGATTGCACCAATAGGAGATCCATCTACCTCGGTGGATGAGAAGTAGTCCTATGATAATCATGAGATTGAGTTCTTAAGCCCATGGCCATGTTAGAGTGAAGATGATAGAAAGAGTTTCTATTAGAGTTTCACATTGGACTCGAATTGAATGATTAATTCATATGACAGATATTGGGTTTGACGAGTTTACCTTAACCCTAATCCACTCGGGGCTTAAGATAGAAGAACCCAATCACATAGATAACTACACCAAGAGATTCATTTTGGGTTCTAATGGGTTACCACCATAGACTACTAGGTGTCACTAGTAGATTTTGGGAGTAATTAGAATGATTTTGATGATCAATCATTCTAATTGTATGAATCAAAAAAGTTCTGATCCATCAAAAGTTATTTTGATGATGTCAATGATGGAGATCGCGACATGTCTCATTACCATATAGAATTGAACCTAACTAGATCACACAAATAAGGGTTTGGGTCTGGATGTCATGAATTGAGCTAATCTAGTTCGATTGATTTGGATTAGATCCAATCAAGTTTAAGATAATCGTGCTAGCACACGATTGAGCCTGACTTTCTCCTTACGTAATCTTTTTGATTCATCGCAACTAAGTCAAATTTGATTTGAATTATTCTTATATCTTGAATGAATTTATTTTTATCTAACTAGAACCTATCTAAGTTAGATTAATTATAGAAATTAAATCCATTCATAGTGCAAATGGACTAGGGTCAAAAGTTGACCTATTTGAGAGAATTGAGGGTCACCTAATCAGATGCTTCTAAAAAATTTTTTAAAAATTATTTTAATTTAATTTTTGGGTATGTGATAGGACACGAGCCATACTTTAGGTATACCAAATTTTTATTTTTTAGAGATATCTAGACTGAGTTATGATAGAGTTTGATTTGGACCAAACTCTTGAGAGAAGAGTCCTAAGTGCAGTGGACTCTTCCTTATCTACTCATGCCAACACTTTTTTAAAGTCTTTTTGGCATGAAAACTAGCTAGGATCTAGTAGTCTACATGGGGAATAAGACCTAAAGTCCCAACAATAAAAATAAAATAGTTATTTTGGTCAAATGGGACTCCTTTTGGCATTGGTATTTGATATAAATCCTTCTCACGCCAAGGCACTTCAACGCAAGTTTTATTTTTCACCCAAAAGGCTACCTCCCCTTCTATCTTTCATGCCCTCTCTGATCCACTCTCTCCTCTTCTTCTAAGTGCCAAAGGTTGGATATAAATTTGAGAAGAAGATCCAATCAAAATTATAAAGAGTTCAGCATCTACGCGATGATATTCATGAGACGGACAAGCAGCTTTCTCAAATTATTTTGAAGGTTCTTCATATTAGATTCAAATATGATCTTTAGTGCAAAGATTTTTGAGGAGAAGGAATCTAAATCCTGCCCAAGTGGACACCGGTAGAGGTTAGGTGCGTTCATGGCTCCTTTTAGAACCTTAGGATAGATCAGGATCATTGCAGGATAATCTGATTACCAAAAATAAAGGTACAAAATTAAATTAGATTTAATTTTATTTTTAATTTTAATATCAGATCTTTAGAATCAAATCTAAGATATCTTAGATCTAATTAGGATCATAGAAAATTTTTTTAAAATATTCCTTTAGATCTAACGAGATTTGAACGATCCTATGCAAGAAAAATAGAATTTTTCCTTCAACTTGTATCAGAGCTAGGTTGGCTGTTCATCAGATCTATTTTAGATCTGATTTAATTTTTATTTATGATTTGATATTAAAAAATTTTATATATCACATCAGAGTAATTAGGTCTAAAATCAAAAAATTAAAAATTTTATGATTTAGATCTATAATGTATGAGATGCATGACTAGATTAGGAATAGAATAGTTCTATAGTAATAGTCTTGCATGTATTATTATAATCTGATTAAATTAATTTAAATATATTAATATAATTTATATTATAAGTTATCATAATTAACATCTAAAAAATAGAAAATATAAATTATTTAATTTTTAATTTTATCATATGAGATATGATTGATGCATGCTTAGACTAGTTGTAGAATAGTTCTACATAAATTATCTAGAATTAGAATTTATTTTGATGTAGATCAAATTAAATCTAATTTTTTAGATATTATTATGAGATATATTAGATCTAAAAGCATGCATGTTTAATTTAGTTATGATACATGAGATGTATGCAAAATATGCCATAATTAGATCTTAATTGTATATGAGATATATGATATAGATCTAACTAGTTTTGTAGTAGAAATTGATATGTTCCTGATTAAGGCATTCCTCTCTTGGCCGTCCGGTCATAAGAATAAAGAAGGGTTTAAAGGCCCTCTCCTTCCCATTCGATGGGGTGTTCTTATGATGTGTAGGGGTGCTGCGTGTTCGTTCCTTAATCAGAAATCCCAAAACTTACTTTCTGCAAAATCCCTAGATCCTGAAATCCCTAGGATTTATTGTGTACATATTTTGTTTATGAACCCTAAACTTAATTAAGAATTAAGATTTATGAAATTAATTAGGTCTAAAATTATAGAATTTTTAGATCTAAGACATATTCATAATACTGGGTTCGGGCTTGGGTAGCTCAATTAGGTCTAAGCGGTTGATCAAATCCGAAATCAAGAGTTGGTTAGATGGGATCAACAATGCTTAAATTGACCAGCCTAATAGGATTAAGTCTGGGTCAAGATCGAGTCACGATCATGTGACTCGATAAAGTTGAGACCTAATTAGGCTCAGAGGTTAGAGTCTGGATTGTAGGCTAACCCAATTGGTTCTGACTCAATAATTTGGTGTCTAAGGTAAGTTTGGCATAGATATGACCGACTGGTTTTTAATTGGAAGCTACTCGACCTGAATGCATTCTTGTACGAGTTAATGGCATATTCCTTCCACCGATCTCACTTACCTGGCCATATCTGTTGACACAGTTCTGATCTGAGGTGGTCTCAATAATCCGAGCTAACCCATGCCACTAGGTTAGTCATAATTGTTATGACTAAGCCAAGTCTAGTTTAATGAGACCTGAATCAATTCTTTCCTAAGAAAAGATTAAGTCTGAGGTCTTCCACCATTGTAGATGTGCGGGCCCTTCCCGGGGTTGATTGTTCTCGGCTGGATACAGTGGCTCAGTTGCACCGGAAGATGCAACCATGTCTATTAGGCATTGGATGCTATGGGCTGGAGGATGAGTTGGGCTCAATATTCTGGATACGGTGAGAGACTCAATTAGGAATCCAGTCTATGCAAATGGTGGGTCTGACTTAACTAAGGAGTGGATCAATATTTTGGATACGGTGAGATTCATGAATTAGAGATCCAAGTTTGGGTGCACCATGATTAGAGAATCATTGAACAAGAGTTGTTCACTCATTGGCTAACCCATCACCAATAACTGTTAGGTGAGGTGATGAGTCAGTTGGTGAGACCGCACCACCCACTAGAAATCATTAATCATGGAGATTTTTGCATCTCTACAGAGGGAGTGTAGGGATCCGAGAAAATAGTGGGAGCCTAATTTGTTTAAAAATAAAATCTCCTAAATAAATTGGTCAAGTCTAAAATTACAGTATCTAACTAGAATCTTTGACTCTCTACAGGAAGAATGTCTGCGTCCAATCCCACTTGGCACGTATCCTGGACACACATAGACTGACTGGACCCAATTATAAAGATTGGCTCAGGAACTACAAAATTATTTTGGGTTCCGAGAAGTTAACTCATGTGTTTGGACCAGGACCCTCCCACCTTACCAGCCCGTCCATCTACTTGAACAGAGAGCGTCTCTGAAAAATGGATTGACGAAGATAATAAGGCCAGATATTACATGTTGGGCTCGATGTCTGATGAGCTCCAGCGCCAACATGAAGGATATCGGGACTGCTCGCCAAATGTTGGCTCACCTGCAAGGAGATGTTTGGTGAACAGAGTCGCGCAGCCAAATATCAAGTCACAAATGACTTTTTAAGGCTAAGATGCGTGATGGGCAGTCAGAGTCCAAGATCACTGTCTGACAATGATCAAGGACATGGAAGAGCTTGAGAAGCTCGGTGTGAAGTTAGACTTGGATCTGCAGAACGATATTATTCTGCAATCCTTGACTGATGCATATGGGCAATTCATCATGAATTACCACATGCATAAACTTCAAAATTCCTTGGCCGAAGTTAATGAATATGCTGGTTACCGCTGAGCTTTCTATGAAAGGTTCTAAAGGCTCAGTTCTTGCTATGGAACGGACTTCTTCCAAAAGAAAGTCTTATGGAAAGAAAAAAGAAGTCTGTGAAAAAGCAGAAAGGTGGAAGGATCAAAGAAGAAGAAGGCAGAAGCCGAAGAAGAAAGGCCGATGGCAAAGGAAAGTGTTTCCATTGCAACAGCGAACGGCCATTGGAAGCGGAACTGCCCTACTTACCTGGCCACCCTGAAGAACAAGAAGGAAGGTCCTTCTGGAGGTATGCTCGTTATTGAGTCTAACCTTACGATTTCTTCTGCATCCAGTTGGGTGCTTGACTCTGGTTCTAGTGCTCATCTGTGCACTTCTATGCAGGGTCTTGAGGATAGCAGGAGGCTGAGGGATGGAGACATGATCCTACGCATCGGTAATGGAGCAAGAGTTGCTGCAGTAGCCGTGTAGGAACATACCCTCTTCGATTACCATCTGGTTTAGACTTAGTTTTGAAAGACTGTTATTATGTGCCTGCAGCTAGCAGGAATTTGATTTCTGTTTCATGCTTAGCACAAGAAGGCTATGTGATCACCTTCTTTAAGGACCATTGTAACATTCTTTATGAAAGAAATAAAATTGCAAATGGTTTTCCTTATTAATGGTCTTTATCAGCTACATATTGATGTACCTATTTTCTAACTATCGAGCAAAACGTGAATGCCAAACGACCTAGGGATAGTCCAAATGATAGATATCTATGGCACCTGAGATTAGGTCATATAGCAGAAGATAGGATCAACAAATTGGAGAAAAATGGGCTATTGAGTCCATTGACTTCCGAGTCATATCCAACTTGTGAATCCTGTCTTCAAGGCAAAATGACTAAACTCCCTTTTGTTGGACATGGGGAGAGGGCCACAGATCTCCTTGCCCTAGTACATACTGATGTGTGCGGCCCATTTGATGTGCCGGCTAGAGGCAATTTTGTCTACTTCATTACCTTTACCGATGATCTGTCTAGGTATGGGTATGTGTATCTTATGAGACACAAGTCTGAAGCTTTTGAAAAGTTCAAAGAATTCAGACATGAAGTAGAAAAACAAACTGGAAAACCCATTAAGGTTCTTCGATCAGATCGAGGAGGTGAATACCTTAGCAGGGAATTCCTAGACTATCTCAAGGAAAATGGCATAGTCTCTCAATGGACTCCACCAGGAACACCTCAACTCAACGGAGAGGATTTTTGGAATGGTTCGATCCAGAAATCGATTTTCTTTGGGGACCCTATTAGATATGGTTCCCTCTATGATGAGCTTCACAGACCTCCCTGATTTTCCACACTGTATGAGATATGGCACGGTAAGAAACCAAGTCTGAGTCATCTCAGAATTTGGGGTTGTCCGGCTCATGTCAAAAGACAACAAGCGGACAAGTTAGAGTTTAGGTCCTTTAGAGCTCGATTCATAGGATATCCTAAAGAGTCATTAGGATACTATTTCTACATTCCAGAAAGACCACAATGTGATTGTGAGTCGACATGCCATCTTTCTTGAAAAATAGTTTATTCAAGATAGCGGCATTGGAAAATAGATTAAGAGCTTGATGAGAAAGTCTCACAAGTAGAACGAGCTAAGGACCAAGTGGAACCAAATCAGGTTGAGCCAATAAGAACACTACCTCCTCCACCTCGTAGATCGGAAAGAGTTTCCCATCCCCCTGAAAGATACTTAGGTATTATTTCAGAGGATGTAGAGAAAATGTTCCTCGTAGGTAATGGTGCTCATGGTGATGATCCCAAAACCTACAACGAGGCGATATCAGATATCGACTCCGAGAAATGGCTAGAGGCAATGCAGTCAGAAATTGACTCGATGCACTCAAACCAAGTCTGGACCTTGGTAGATCCACCAGAAGGTATAGTACCTATTGGGTGTAAATGGATCTTCAAGAGAAAGATTGGTGCAGATGGGAATGTGGAGACATTCAAGGCTAGACTAGTGGCAAAAGGTTATAGTCAATGCGAAGGCATTGACTATCAGGATACCTTTTCCCAGTAGCTATGCTAAAATCCATCCGCACATTGCTTGCTGTTGCAGCCTATTTCGATTATGAAATATGGCAAATGGACGTGAAAACGGCATTCTTAAATGGATATCTTGAGGAAGATATCTATATGGAACAGCCGCTAGGTTTCACATCCAGTGATACTGATCACAAGGTTTGCAAGCTGCAAAGGTCCATATATGGACTTAAGCAAGCATCTCGGAGCTGGAACACTCATTTCAATGATGTGATCAAAAAGTTTGGTTTCATCAAAAATGAAGAGGAACCATGTGTTTTCAAAAAGGGTCAGTGGGAGCGCTGTTGTCTTCCTCGTATTGTACGTGGATGACATCCTCCTTATTGGGAATGATATTCCCATGTTGACATCAGTCAAGATGTGGTTGTCCAAGGAATTCTCCATGAAAGACCTAGGTGAAGCATCCTTTATTCTAGGAATTAAGGTCTATAGGGATAGACCGAATAGGATGCTAGGACTTTCACAGAAGATGTACATAGAGGAAAGTACTAAAGAGGTTTAGTATGGAAAACTCTAAGAGGGGATTAATACCCTTCAGACATGGTATTCATCTTTCCAAGAAGATGTGCCCTAGCACACCTGAGGAAATAGAACGCATGAGCAAGATCCCTTATGCTTCTGCAATAGGGAGCCTCATGTATGCCATGCTATGTACACGACCTGATATAGCCCATGCTGTGAGTGTCACAAGCAGAGATATCAGTCAAATCCAGGTGAAGAACACTGGACTTCTGTGAAATGTATCCTTAAGTACTTGAGAAGAACTAAGGATATGATGCTGAGATCTTTGGTAACGGAGAACTCCAAGTCCAGGGATACACAGACTCGGATTTCATGTCCGATATAGATGATCGAAAGTCGACATCTGGAATCTGTTTGTGTGCAATGGTGGAGCTATCAGCTGGAAGAGTTTCCAAGCAATAGGTGATAGCAGATTCCACCATGGAAGCAGAATATATCACTGCATCAGAAGTCTGCAAGGGAAGCATTCTGGTACAAGAAGTTTGCATCGCAGAAATTGGAGTAATGCCATCAGATGCCATTCCTCTATACTGCGACAATAATGGCGCCATAGCCCTTGCTAAGGAGCCGAGGTCTCACCAGAAATCCAAGCACATTGAGCGGCGATACCACCTCATCCGCGATTATCCTCGAGAAGAAATTACATGTCGAGGTCAAGAGAGTCAACATCCGTAGATAATGTGGCTAGATCCCACTTGACACAAGCCATTAAGCCAGCAGAAGATCGAAGCCCACCTTGAGAAGATTGGACTTAGATTTGTAATCAATTGGCTTTAGATCAAGTGAAAGTTTGTTAGATGTGTGTCCTAAAAGTCAGATTGGCTAAACACTTATAATACACTTCCAAGGATAATTTTATAATTTTATCTATAAATTAATAAAAGAGTTATTTTTGAAGGAACTAGATCTAGGGTTTTAGGGCTAAATCTTGAAATCTTTTCTAGATCAGTAGTGGAAGACTCATAATTAATCTAATTTAATTTTAAATATTAGATAATCTCAAGATCTAAGATCATATTATATGATTGTTACAAGGCATTTAAATCTAAAATTAAAAATAAATAAGAAGGAAGGGTTGATCACATCAATCTAGATCTACACTATATCTCATGCATGTATGAAAAAATCAATAGATCAGATCTATTACCTGAGTGAGTTAGACATTCTAACTCATTGATTTGGACTTGAGGATGAAGTTGTAATCCGTACGCATGTCCGGCCTCTAGGAGTCGTCCACACAAGCCCACGATCTCGATCAAAAATCAAGATACTGGAAATCAGCACAGTATGCTAGTACTGCACTGATCTTTCTTCGATGGTTGATCAGATGCCTTCATTCTTCTAGATTGGACTCTTCCAAAGAGGAGATAGAAGAGAAGAGGTTTTAGATATGAGTTACTCTCAGAAAACCCAAGGAAGAAGGAAGGGAAGAGATGAACACAGCAATCCTAGAAGAAGACCATCTTCTTCTTCTCTTTGCTCTCACCTAGATACCTAGTTTTGTGTCTATTGAATCTCAATGCCTAGAGGTTTTCTCTCTCTAATTTTTTCACACCTAAAATTCCTCTCAATGGTCTATATCGCACAAAAATTTCAAGCCAAAATTCATTCAAAATATGTAGAAAAAGAAGAGTCCTTATCTAGGTCAAATACTAGACAAGGAAAGGTCAAATAGGACAAGTCAAGGGGCGCCCAACTCTTGGGTGCCCCCTCCATAATTTTTGGCATGTACCAGCAAGAAAAGGTGTACAAGAAATGAGGTTTCTCACATGGAATAAGAGAGAAATTAATTGGGAGAGGGTGTGGCACCTTTTGAGAAGAGTTTGGGTTTGTTAGGATTCTATCTCATAGAATCTAATATCAAAACAAACTCCTTCTTGACTTGGTCTTCTACCTAATTAACATATGAGAAAGAGAGGGAGAGAGGGGGCGTATGTGAAGATTAGAAAGAAAAAGATTTTCCATAAAAAAATATCAAAAAAATAGGCATGGGAGGCATTGGGACTAAGGTGGCACAAGGAGGAATCCTAGTTTTACTAGGATTCTATCTATGACTTGGTCAAAGTGGTTTCTTAAACCAAATTAAACCAAAAACCAACTCAACCAAATTAAATTAGATTCTAACCCAATTAATGGTTCCATTAAATTAGATTAAATTTGATTTAATTTTGATTTAATTTTTTAATCAAATTAGAAAATTGGGTTGACCTAAGTCCTAGTTAGACTAGGACTAGTTTTTCGTCCATGCACTTGACTTACCCAATAAGTCAATTGGACTTGATCCAATCAAGTCCAAACCAAATCTAATTAAATTATATTTAATTAAACTTAATCAAAACCTTTTGGATTAATCAAATTAAGTCAATTAGCAATCAAATTGCTAATCAATCCTCCTACAACACTTGCACTAGGTTAAACATCAATCATATTGATTGTTTAACCCTGGAACGATTCTCAATCGTTAATCAACCATCCGATCAGATTGTGAGCTCTTATGTGCGTGACCTCATAGGTCCAAACCTAAGCTAGTAGCATAGGAATAAATTACTATACCAATCGAAGTGACCATGTAGTAATGATATTCGACGGTCGGATAAGTCGAATGTGTAGACATCATCATTAGAACCCATGTGGATAAGTTTTAATATAATTCATCCCCTTGACCAAAATCCTCATAGGACACCTCAGAGTTCAACTATCAACTATGATCAGATTGTTCATATTGTATTTCAAAATATCAAATCTATCTAACGGATTATCCTGACCAAGATTTTGTTATATTGAAATACAATGATACATTCTTCTCCAACTCTTGGAGTGGTCAATACCATCTTGATCACACACTGACTTTGTAAGTACTTGACTGTGCCCAGAAGCCTTTCATTACTGAATTAGAAATTCAGATAGTTTGGTACCAAAGCACAATGAGTTGCTTGCAAGTCACTGAGGTGATCTTAGGTCTAAGGGATATACCTATATTCCATCAGAGACATCCTCGACAGTAGAATGCTTTGGAGTTGATCAAGTTTAATGACGATGTATCCATATATCTCACCTATATGCCATACCAGTGTCTCCACACTCCATAGTTAAGAGGACAACCAACCTATATGGCATACAACATCCTATGCTCGATAGATGTTGTCATCCTACTTTACAGTCTATCATTTGGTCGTGAACTGATTTAAGGACTAATCGATAAATTCTTTCTTTATCAAAACTAAATAGTCTTAAGGACTTCATCACAAAATGGGAGTTCGTTAGAAGATGAAGACTTGTGATGAAAAATATGCCAAAGTATTTTATTTTTCAATGATCAATTACATATTCAAAGTAGCTCAACCATTAACAGGCTAACGATTGACTTTCGGGACATAATTCCCAACAACTTTCACTTATCCTAAAGCCACTTGGCACGGTATCTAATACCCATCTTCGACTTATGGTTGTCGAACTCCTTGATTGCCAAGGCTTTAGTGAAGGGGTCGGCTAGGTTCTTCTTTTTGTCAATCTTTTGAAGGTCGACGTCACCATGATTCATGATTTCATGGACCAAATGGAAGCAATTCAGAATGTACTTTCACTGCTGGTGCGCCTTCTGTTCCTTTGCTTGAGCTATGGTGCCAATGCTATCACAGTAGAGTAGGACTGGACCATCAATGAAGGATGCTACTCCGAGCTTAGTGATGAACTTCCTTAGTCACATAGCTTTTTTTGCTGCATCTAATGCTGCCATGTACTCTACTTCGCAAACAAAGTCTGCCACTGTATGCTGCTTGAAACTTTTTCAGCAGATGGCTCCACCATTTAGAGTAAAGATATACCCTGACATGCTTCTACTATTATCATGGTCAGATTGAAAGTTGGAGTCTGTAAACCCCACAAGTTTTAGATCTAACTCACCATAACCCAACCCTTGGTCCTTAGTATTTCTCAAATACTTAAGAATGATTTTAACCATCTTCCAGTGATTTTCTCTAGGGTCAAACTGATATCTACTCACTACTCCTAGTGAGTATGCCACGTCTGGTCTCGTATATATAATGCATATATGATAGACTCCACTACCGAAGCATATGAGATTCTACTCATACGCTCTCTCTCTTCAGGAGTTGTCGAACAATCCTTCTTAGAGAGTGAAATTTCTTGACCTATCGAGAGATAGCCCTTTTTGAAATTCTCCTTGCTGAACCTATTCAGCATATTTTCTAGGTTCGTGGACTGGGATATACCAAGCATCCTTTTAGATCTATCCCTATAGATCTTCATCCCTAGGATGTAGGATGCTTCATCCAAATCCTTCATGGAGAACTATGATGACAACCAGACTTTTATTCCTTGTAGTGTGAGGATGTCATTTTCAATTAAGAGAATGTCATCCATGTACAAAATAAGAAATACCACTACTAGACCATTTGCCCATTTGTAAATGCAGGGTTTTTCTCTATTCTTAATGAAGCCATACATTTTAATCACTTTATCAAAATGCATGTTCCAACTCTGAGATGCTTGCTTCAATTCATAAATGGATCTCTGAAGTCTGCACACCTTGGACTCATCTATGGATGTGAACCCCTTAGGTTGTATCATATACATCTCTTCGATCAGCTCTCTATTTAGGAAAGCTATCTTCACATCCATCTATCAAATCTCATAGTCCAAGTGGGCAGCTATTGCAAGCATTATCCGAATGGATTTAGGCATTGCCACTGAAGAGAATGTCTCATCATAGTCAATACTATAACATTGATGATATCCCTTAGCAATCAGACGGGCTTTATAGATCTCCACCTTTTCATCTGCACTTTTTTTCCTTTTGAATACCCATTTATATCCAATGGGTTTAACCCCTTCAGGTGGATAAACTAATGTCCATACATCGTTGATCTTCATGGAATCCATTTCAGATCTTATGGCTTCTAGCCATTTCTCAGAGTCGGATCTCTGCATAGCATCCATATAAGTGATCGGATCCTCATCGAGTTCAATGAAATCAACATCCTGGAGCAAGAAGCCATAGTATCTATCCGGACGATGTGGTACTCTACCGCATCGCTTTAATGGTGTGGGTTCACTAGGCTTCGGATCTGATTTGATCAAATTTGACTTAGGTTCAGCATTCTGTGTCAGACTTTCTATCTATCTAGCTCTATCAAGTTCAACCTTAGAGACAATAGTTCCTTAACTAAGAAACTCCTTTTCCAAAAAAGTTGTCCTAAGGCTGACGAACACCTTTTGTTCATTAGCATGATAGAAATAGTATCCTTTGGTCTCTTTTGGGTATCCTATAAATGCGCACTTGTCAGACCTAGGTCCAAGTTTATCTGTAATTAACCATTTGATATAAGTTAGGCACCCCCAGATCCTGAAGTGTGAAAGTGTTGGCTTATATCCTATCCATATCTCATATGGAGTTTTAACCACAGATTTAGTTGAAACCCTATTTAAAAGATAGCAAGCCGATTCAAGTGCATATCCCTAGAGGGATATCGGTAAGCTGGCAAAATCCATCATGGATTGGATCATGTCTAATAGAATCTAATTTTTTCTTTTAGATACACCATTATGCTGTGGTGTTCTTAGAGGAGTTCATTAGGAGAGAATCCCATTCTCTCCTAGATATCTGAAAAATTCATCAGAACGGTATTCCCCTCCTCGGTTAGACCGAAGAGTTTTAATATTCTTTTTAGTTTATTTTTCTACTTCACTTCGAAATTATTTGAATATTTCAAAAGAATCGAACTTATGTTTCATCAAATAGACATATCTATATCTGGATAGATCATCTATGAAAGTAATGAAGTAGACATATCCATCTTTGGCACTTGTGCTCATTGGTCCACATACATCAGTATGTACTAGACCTAAGAGCTTAGTGGCTCTCTCACCTTTTTCAGTAAAAGGTGACTTAGTCATTTTACTAAGAAGATAGGATTCATAGGTTGGTAGTGATTCACAATCACTGCGTTCGAGGATACCCTCTTTAGCGAACTTGCTTATCCTATTCTTGTTTATATGACCTAGCCTATAATGTCATACGTAGATATCTATCATATTATCTAATCTACGATGTTTGCCAGTTGAATAGACTACATTAATAAGTTGTGATAATATATATACATCATTATTTAATTATCCACAGAAAGCAGTAACACCATTCATAATGACATTACAAACTCGTTTCTTTATTTAAATTTCATAATTATTCATGGCCAAAATGCCTACAAAAATAATATTTAAAAAAAAATTAGGACAGAAACAAAAATCACTAAGAACAATGGTATGAGATTCAAATACAAGTTTTAAAATTTCTAAAGCTAGAATTGGAACTAGTCTTCCATCTTCAACATTCAGGAATCTTTCATCTTGCTTAAATCTTCTACTGACCTACAACCCCTGTAATAAATTGCAAATATGATAAGAGCTTTCGGTATCCAATATCCAGTCAGTAATATCACAAATAGAGAAATTATAAGGAGTTATCATATAAATATCTTGCCCAGTAATAGCTTGCTTCTTTCTCTATCTGTTCGGGTCTAAGGAGGCAATGTACTAAGGATAGTTTCTCTTTCAGTACCCCCACTTCTTGTCAAAGAAGCATTCAGCTTGACTCTTATCAGACTTGATTATTTTGGCCTGGCCTTGCACAGATGTCCTAGCTTGAACTTGCACCTTCTTAGCTTTCTTCTTTTTGTTCTTCTTTCCTTTTCCAAAAAGCCAAGAATGAGAAGATGAACCTCCCACTAAGTTCACCGATCCTTTATGAAGCTGGTGATCCTTCTCAAAATTTTGAAGTAACCCCAGTAACCCATGGTAGTCAACTTTAGACTTTGACAATCTATAATATGCAAGTAATGGGAGATAAGACTTGGGCAGTGAGTTCAGTATTGCATCTTTCTCAAACTGTTTGTGCAAGAAAAAGTTGAGCTTGCTCAAGCACTCTATCAGCTCGATCATGTATAGTACATGATCATTGATAGAGGCTGCATCCCACATTCTAGTGTTAAAGATGGCATAACTAGTCTTGCGCCTCTCCACGTCATCGAGTGCGCCAAAGGAATCCTCCAACATTTGAAGCATGTCCTTTCACTGAGCCATCTCAAATCTACGACTGAACTCATCGCTCATTGCAGCCAGCATAATGCAGTGCATGGTGGTTTGGTTATTGAGCTACTTCTGATAAGTGTCTCTGACAGTTCCACATGCATTTGCAGCTGGCTCCTCAGCTGCATCATCAATTATCACATATAGGATGCGTTCATGCTTCAGGACAATCTTTAACTTTCGGTACCAGCTATCAAAGTTGGATCCCACCAACTTATCATTGTCCAACAATGATCGGAGTGATAGAAAAGTGGCCATATCTGCAAAGAGGAAAACCATAACCTAATTAGTAATTGATTTATTAAACTTAAAGATTTGGACTTTTAATCAAAAGATTCTTTCACTATTTTATTCGAGTTGGTAGACTCTACCTTCAATTCGAGAAATTATCCTAACTTCTTAGTAGGTACTAAAATCCACATAGACTACACACGAGCTCAACTTTAGTTGGCCAACCTATGTGTATCTAAGGGTAGGTTCGTAATCAATTATTTCTCCAAATAATTTCTAGTAATTAAATTTCGTAGGAACCAAATCTAGGTTTTAGGATTAGATCTTTAAACTTTTTCAAGATCAGGCAGTAGAAGATTAAAATCAATCAAAATTAATCTAAAATACCTTAGATCTAAGATCATATTATATGATTATTGCATGGTATTTAAATTAAAAATTAAAAATTAAATAAGAAAGAAAATGTTGATCATATCAACCTAGATCTATACTACATCAAATGCAGCTATAAAATAACAGATCGGATCTGTTACCTGAGCATGTTAGACATTCTAACTTACTGATCCAGGCTTGAGGATGAAGTCATGAGCTGCACATGCATCCAACCTCTAGGAGTCATCCATACGAGTCCATGAACATGATCAAAGATCCTGATGCAGGAAATCAGCACAGTATGCTAGCACTATGCTAATCTCTCTTCGACGATCGATTCGATGCTTTTTTCTCCGAAACATGGACACTCCAAAATACCAAAAGGAAGAGAAGAAGATTTGTGATGCCAAGACACCTCTCAAAAGCTCACAAAAAGAGAGAAAGAGATCTAAAACAAAAACCTAGAAGAAGACCCTCTTCTTCTTCTTTGTTCTTTTTCTAGACACCATGATTTGTGTTTTTTATATCTCCATGACCAAGATGATTTTTTCTCTAATTTTTCTACACCAAAGAGACTCTCAAATGTCTACAATCCATAAAAATTTTAGCAAAAAATACTCTTTAAATAAGGAGATGTGCAAAGTCTAAGTTAGGTCAAAAAACCTAGACTAGGAAGGACCAAATAAAGGAAGTTGTTGGGGCGCCCAACTCTTGGGCACCCCCACCTTTATTTTCTGCCGTGGACCAGCAAGGGAGGGTGCAACAAATGCCAAAGAATGTCATGAGAGAGAGAGAGAGAGAGAAAATAGGGAGGTGGCGGCATGAAAGGAAGGAAGTCTTTTGGTTGACTAGGAATTCTATCTCATAGAATCCTAAGCGAAAACAACTTCCCTTTTTGACTTGGTCATGCAACAAACATCCATATGAGAAATAGAAGAGAGAAAGGGAGGCATAAGAAGCCTTTGGGCATGGAGAATTTCATGTAAAAATATAAAGAGAAAGGGGTTGGGTGTGAAGATTAGGTAGCACAAGGAATAGGGAGTCCTAGTCACACCAGGACTCCTATTTTGACCTGGTCAAAAATGATCTTTTAACCAAATAAAAATAAGAGTAATCCAAATCAATTAAATAAGATCCTAACCTATTTATGAACTTATTTAAATCAGATTTAATAAGATTTAATTTTAATTTATTTTTTAATCAAATTAGAAAACTGGGTTGACCCAAGTCCCAGTTAGACTAGGACTAGTTCTTTCTTGCACTTGGCTTATCCAATAAATCAATTGAATTTGATCCAATCAAATCCAAATCAAATCAAATTAAATTATATTTAATTAGAATTAATCTCAATCTACTAACTTAATCTAATTAAACCAATTAGCAATCAAATTGCTAATCGATCCTCCTGCAACACTTACACTAGGTCAAACATCAACCGTATTTATCGTTTAATTCTAAAATGATTCTAAATTGCTGATCAACCATCCGATCAAAATATGAACTCTAATATGTGTGACCTCATCAGTCCGATCCTAAGATAATAGCATAGAAATAAATTTCTGTACCAATCAAAGTGACCATCTAGCAATGATATCCGACGGTCGGATAGGTCGAAGGTGTAGAATACCATCCTTAGAACCCATGCAGATATAGTTTCCATATAATTCATCCCCTCGACCATAATGCTCATAGGATACCTCAGAGTTCAACTGTCAACTCTAATCAAGTTGTCCACATTGTATTTTAAAATATCAAATCCATCTGATGGATTATCCTGTCCAAGATTTTGCTATATTGAAATACAGTAATACATTCTTCTCCAACTCTTAGAGTGGTCGATTCTATCTTGATCACACTCCAACTTTGGAAGTACTTGACTGTGCCCAGAAGCCTTCCATTACTAAATTAAAAATTTAGTTAGTTCGGTAACAAAGCATAGTGAGTTGCTTGCAAGTCACTAAAGTGATCTCAGGTCTAAGGGATACTTATACCTATATCCCATCAGAGACATTCTCAATAGTAGAATGCCCTGGAGTTGGTCACATTCAATGATGATGTACACATATATCTCACCTGTATGCCATATCAGTATCTCCACACTCTTTGGTTAAGAGGACAATCAATCTATATGGCATATAGCGATCTATGCTCGATAGATGCTGTCGTCCTAATTAACAGCTTATCATTTGGTCGTGAACAAATTTAAGGACTAATCGATAAATCCTCTCTTTATTGAAAGTAAATAGTCCTAAGGACTTCATCACAATAATGGAGTTCATTAGAAGATGTAAGCTTATGATGAAAAAGATGCCAAAAAAATTTATTAATTAATAAATTAATTATAATATCTCAACCGTTAATAGGCTGATGATTGGCTTTGAGACATAATTTTTAATAACTCCCACTTGTCCTAAAGCCACTCGGCATAGTATCTAATACTTATCTTCAACTTATGGTTGTCGAACTCCTTGATTGCCAGGGCTTTAGTGAAGGGGTCGGCTAGGTTCTCCTTTTCATCGATCTTCTAAAGATCAACATCACCACGATCCACGATCTCACAGACTAAATAGAAGTGGCGCAGAATATGCTTTGTCTATTGGTGTGCCTTTGATTTCTTTGCTTGAGCTATGGTGCCAGTGCCATCGCAGTAGAGCAAAACTGGACCATCAATGGAGGGTGCTACTCTGAGCTCGGTGATAAACTTCCTCAACCACACAGCTTTCTTTGTTGCATCTAATGCTACCATGTACTCTGCTTCGTAAATAGAGTCAGCCACTGTATTCTGCTTGGAACTTTTTCAGCAGATGGCTCCATCATTTAGAGTAAAGATATATCCCGACACACTTTTGTTGTCATCATGGTCAAATTGAATGTCTATAAATCCTACAAGTTTTAGATCTGACTCACCATAAACCAACCATTGGTCCTTAGTATTTCTCAAATACTTAAGGATGGTTTTAACCACCTTCCAGTGATTTTTTTCAAGGTCAGACTGGTATCTACTCACTACTCCTAGTGAGTATGCCACATCTGATCTCGTATATATCATTACATACATAATAGACCCCACTACCGAAGCATACGGGATTCTACTCATATGCTCTCTCTCTTCAAGAGTTGTCAGACAATCCTTCTTAGAGAGAGAAATTTTTTGGCCTATTGGGAGATAGCCTTTTTGGGGATTCTCCATGCTGATCCTCTTCAGCATAGTTTCTATCTACGTGGACTGGGATATACCAAGCATCCTTTAAGATCTACCCCTATAGAGCTTCATCCTTAGGATGTAGGATGCTTCACCCAAGTCCTTCATGGAGAACTGTGATGACAACCAGACTTTTATTCCTTGTAGTGCGGAGATGTCATTCCCAATTAAGAGAATGTCATCCACATACAAAGTAAGAAATACTACTACCGGACCATTTGCCCATTTATAAATGCAGGATTCTTCTCTGTTTTTAACAAAGCTATACGTTTTGATGACTTTATCAAAATGCATGTTCCAACTTCGAGATGCTTGCTTTAATCCATAAATGGATCTCTGAAGCCTACACACCTTAGACTTATCTATGGATGTGAACCCTTCAGGTTTTATCATATACACCTTTTCGGTTAGCTCTCTATTTAGGAAAGCCATGTTCACATCCATCTGCCAGATCTCATAGTCCAGATGGGCAACTAACGCAAGCATTATCTAAATAGATTTAAGCATTGCCACATGGGAGAATTTTTCATCATAGTCAATACCATAACGTTGATGATACCCCTTAACAACTAGATGGATTTTATAGGTCTCCACCTTTCCATCTGCGCCCCTCTTCCTTTTGAAGATCCATTTACATCCAATGGATTTAACCCCTTCATGTGGGTCAACTAATGTCCACACATCATTGACCATCATGGACTCCATTTCGAATTTCATGGCCTCAAGCCATTTCTCAAAATCAGATATCTGCATTGCATCCATATTGGTGATCGGATCCTCATCGTTCTCATCGAGTTTGATGGGATCACCATCCTGGACCAAGAATCCATAGTATCTATTCGGATGGCATGGTACTCTACCAGATCGCCTTAATGGTGTGGGTTCACTAGGCTTCGGATCTGATTTGATCAAATCTGACTTAGATTCAGCATTCTGTATCAGACTTTCTACCCGTTGAACTTCATCAAGTTCAACCTTAGAGACAATAGTTCCTTTACTAAGGAACTCCTTTTTCAAAAAGATTATCGTAAGGCTGATGAACATCTTTTGTTCATCAGTATGGTAGAAATAGTATCCTTTAGACTCTTTTGGGTACTCTATAAATGCGCACTTGTCAGACCTAGGTCCAAGTTTATCTGTAATTAACCATTTGATATAAGCCGGGCACCCCCAAATCCTGAGGTGTGAAAATGCTGGCTTACATCCTGTCCATATCTCATATGGAGTTTTAACCATAGATTTACTTGGAATCCTATTTAAAAGATAGCAAGCTAATTTGAGTGTATATCCCCAGAGGGATATCGACAAGCTGGCAAAATCCATCATAGATCGGACCATGTCTAACAGAGTCTGATTCCACCTTTTAGATACATCATTATGCTGTGGTGTTCCTAAAGGAGTTCATTAGAAGAGAATCTCATTCTTTTCTAGATATGTGAGAAACTCACTAGAAAGGTACTCCCCTCCTCGGTCAGATCGAAGAGTTTTAACACTCCTTTTAGTTTATTTTTTTACTTCACTTCAAAATCATTTGAATATTTCAAACAAATCTGACTTATGTTTCATCAGATAGACATATCCAAATCTGGATAGATCATCTATGAAAGTGATGAAGTAGACATATCCACCTTTGGTGCTAGTACTCATTGGTCCACATACATTAGTATGTACTAGTCCTAAGAGTTCAGTGGCTCTCTCACCTTTTTTCGTAAAAGGTGACTTAGTCATTTTACCAAGAAGACAAGATTCATAGGTTGGAAGCAATTCACAATCACTAAGTTTGAGGATATCCTCTTGAGCCAACTTGCTTATCCTATTCTTATTTATATGACCTAGCCTATAGTATCATAAATACATATCAGTCACATTATCTAATCTAGGATATTTGCTAGTTGAATAGACTATATTAATAGGTTGTGATAACATATATACACCATTGTTTAATTATCCACAGAAAGCAGTAACACCATTCACAATGATATTACAAACTCATTTTTTTATTAAAATTTCATAATTGTTCATGGCCAAAAGGCCTACAAAAATGATATTTTAAAAAAAATTAGGACAAAAATGACAATCACTAAGAACAATGGTATGAGATTCAAATGCAAGTTTCAAAATTCCTAAAGCTAGAACTAGAACTGATCTTCAATCTCCAACATTCAGGAATCTTTCAACTTGCTTGAATCTTCTACTGATCTGCAACCCCCGCAATGAATTGCAAATATGATAAGGGCTTTCGATATCCAATATCTAGTCAGTAATATCACACATAGAAAAATTACAAGAAGTTATCATATAAATACCTTGTCCAGCAATACCTTGCTTCTTCCTCTTCTTGTTCGGATCTAGGGAGGCAATGTACTAAGGACAGTTCCTCTTCTAGTGCCCCCACTTTTTGCAGAAGAAGCATTCATCTTGACTCTTATTGGGCTTGATTTTTTGGGTCTGAGCCTGCACATGACTCTTATCGGGCCTTTATGGGTTGAGAACGAGAAGATGAACCTTCCACTAAGTTCACCGATTCTTTATAGAGCTGGTCATCCTTCTCAAAATTTTGAAGTAACCCCAGTAACCCATGGTAGTCAACTTCAAGCTTTGACATTCTATAATGTATAAGGAATAGGAGATAAGACTTGGGTAGTGAGTTTAGTATTGCATCTTTCTCAAGTTGTTTGTGCAAGAAAAAGTCGAGCTTGTTCAAGCGCTCTATCAGCTCGATCATATATAGTACATGATCAGTGATAGAGGCTCCATTCTGCATTCTCACATTGAAGATGGTGCAACTAGTCTTGTGCCTCTCAACATCATCGGGGTGCCAAAAGAATTTTCCAACACTTGGAGCATTTCATTTGGCTGAGCTATCTCAAACCTATGACTGAACTCGTCACTCATCGCAGTGAGCATAATGCAGTGCACCATGGTTCAATCACTGAGCCATTTTTGATAAGTATCTTTGACTGTTCCTCATGCATTGGCAGCTGGCTCTTCAAGTGTAGGATCCGTCAGCACATATAGGATCCGTTCATGCTCCAGGACAATCTTCAACTTTCGGTATCAGCTATCGAAGTTGGATCCCACCAACTTATCATTGTCCAACAATGATCGAAGTGATAGAGAAGTAGCCATATCTGCACAAAAAAAAAAATATAACCTAATTAGTAATTGATTTATTAAATCTAGAGATTTGGACTTTAATCAAAAGGGTCTCTCACTATTTTATTCGAATTGGTAGCCTCTAGCTTCAATTCGAGGAATTATCCTAATTCCTTAGTGGATACTAGAATCCAAGACTATACACAAGCCCAACTTTGGTTGGCCCACCCATGTACATCTAAAAGTAGGTTCATAACCAATTATTTCTCTAAACAATTTTCAGTAATTAAATTTTACCTCAGACCCTGATCAGTTGACTTCGGCCTTCTCAAAAATGGGTCCAGATAGGTCCAACCATTAACATGGCCATACTTGACCCATCCAACCAATGAATAATCAAGTCCAACTTTGGTTGGCCCACCTGACTACCATTTAGAAAGATGTATCCAAGAGATCATATAATGAATGATAATTTCATCAATCGATAAGCACCAAGCCTTTGGGCCTCCAATGATTATTCAACTAATGGACCCATTATCATTCACTTTAATGGAAGGCTATGATCTAGTTATCATATAACTATTTTATTTTAGGGATCTAATAATTTTAGAGGATTTAATTAGTGGGTCAGATTAACCAGCTTGTCATGATCCCCCCACTGGCTTCACCAAGTCATATTGAGATTATTAACAGTCTAGTTTAGGAGCACCAAAATTAGTCATACTAATTTACCTAGCTGACATGGGTTAGCTTGAATAGTCAAGCGATCCGATCAAAACATAATCTCACCAAAAGGCTAGATAAGTTCGATCAGTAGAAGGGTCTGCCAGGCTTGCCTTAGACACCATCAAAAATGGACATGTAAGCGGGCTGCCAAATAAAAATCATTGGTCTGGTTTACCTTAGACACCAACTGGTTTAATTATCTTAATCAGATCATCATAACAGTTCGTGCTAGACCGCGAAGCCAAGAATCAAGTCCATCTTGGATCTTGTTAAAGACATGGACTTGACCAACTAGAGAATCCTTGACCTAATCTAAGACAACAATTGATTAGATTTAGTCAATTCTCTAATTAAGTCTATTCTTAAATCTAACCTTAGGTCTAACCCAATTATTGGACCTAATCTCTACTAACCCATTAACCCAATGTGTTATGATTCGTGTCATAGGATCTTCAATTTACAATCCTAAAATCTAATCAAACAACTTCTTAATTTTTAATTAAGTTTTAGGCTGAGGGTTGGGGTTTGGCTTTCCAAAAATAATTTTCATATTTATAAAATATTTTTATAATATGGTTCTATCAACCAAGTTGCATGTTTGATTCATAATCAATATGCAAGTGAAATAAAAATAAAATTACTTTAGATCTAATCTAAATAGGTTCATGTAATTGAAATAGTTTCAATAATAATCAATCATAAATCTTCCAAGATCAAACCTAACATATTTATAATGATTAAAATTAGATTAAAATATTTTTAATCAGATCATAAAATCTCTTAGATCTAATCTAAAATTTTATAATCAATATTTTAGATCAGCATGTACTAGGATAATCTATCAACTATAACGGATAAACCTTACAGTAGGACAACCTTATGACAGTTCGTGTAATCTAAAATATTTTATTTTTAGATTTAAAATTATTTTAAATATATTAAATTATAAATAAAATTAGATCAAATCTAATAAATTTATGATTAGAGTCAGATCATCATGAACTAGGACAACCTCTTCACTGTAAGAGGTAAACCTTACAGCAGGACAACCTTATGGCAGTTCATGAGATCTAAATTTTTAAATTTTAGATTCAATAATTAGATTATAAATTAGATCTAATCTAAGAAATAATCTAAACATGCACAAAAATTATGTAATAAGAACCTAGGCTCTGATACCAATTGTAGGAACCAGATCTAGGATTTTATGATTAGATCTTGAAACTTTTTCAAGATCAAGCAGCGGAGGATTAAAATTAATCAAAATTAATCTAAAATATCCTAGATCTAAGATCTTATTATATGATTATTTCTTGATATTTAAATTAAAAATTAAAAATTAAATAAGAAAGAAAAGGTTTATTATATCAACCTAGATCTATACTATATCTAATGCAGCTATAAAATAATAGATCGGATCTGTTACCTAAGCAAGTTAGACATTCTAACTTGCTGATCTAGGATTGAGGATGAAGTCATGAGCTGCACATATATTTGGCCTTTAGGAGTCTTCCACATGAGCCCACGAACACGATCAGAGAACCTGATGCAGGAAATGAGCATAGTATGCTAGCACTATGTTGATCTCTTTTCGATGGTTGATCTAATGCATCCTTCTTCGAAACATGGACACTCCAAAATACTAGAAGGAAGAGAAGAAGATTTGTGATGCTGAGATACCTCTCAAAAGCTCACAAAAAGGAAGGAAGAGATCTAGAATAAAAAACCTAGAAGAAAACCCTCTTCTTCTTCTTTGTTCTTTTTCTAGACACCCTGATTTGTGTTTTTAATATCTCCATGATCTAGATGAATTAATCTTTGATTTTTATACACCAAAGAGAAATATCAAATGTCTACAATCCACAAAAATTTTAATAAAAAATTCTCTTTAAATAAAATGATATGTAGAGTCCAAGTTAGGTCAAAAAACCTAGGCTAGGAAGGACCAAATAAAGGAAGTTGTTGGGGCGCCCAACTCTTGGGTGCCCCCACCTTACTTTTCTATCATGGACCAGCAAGGGAGAGTGCAACAAATGCCAAAGAATGCCATGAGAGAGAGAGAGAGAAAATAGGGAGGTGGTGGCATGAAAGAAAGGAAGTCTTTTGGTTGACTAGGAATTCTATCTCATAGAATCCTAAGCGAAAATAACTTCCCTTTTTGACTTGGTCATGCAACAAACTTCCATATGAGAAATAGAAGAGAGGAAGGGGGGTGTGAGAAGCCTTTGGGCATGAAGAATTTCACATAAAAATATGAAGAGAAAGAGGTGGGGCGTGAAGATTAGGTGGCGCAAGGAATAGGGAGTCCTAGTATGACTAGGACTCCTATTTTGACCTGGTCAAACAAGGTCTTTTAACCAAATAAAAACAAGAGTAATCCAACCTAATTAAATAATGCTCTAACCTATTTAAGGACTTATTTAAATTAGACTAAATTAAATTTAATTTTGAGTTATTTTTTAATCAAATTAAAAAATTGGGTTGACCCAAGTTTCAGTTAGACTAGGACTAGTTTTTTCTTGCACTTAGCTTATCTAATTAACCAATTGGATTTGATCCAATTAAGTCCAAATCAAATTTAATTAAATAATATTTAATTAGACTTAATCTCAGCCTACTAGCTTAATCAAATTAAGCTAATTAGCAAATAAATTGCTAATCGATCCTCTTGCAATACTTGCACTAGGTCATGTTAGATATATGTGCCCTAGAAGTTAGAATTTGCTGACACCCTATAATACACTTCTAGGAACAAAATTATAATTTTAACTAAAATTAATAAAATGGCTTATTTTCTATCACATATGTGTATTTAGTGTCTGTGATACGTCCTTTGAGTTAATGGTAGAGATAATTCATATTTTCAAGAGTTGAAAATTTAAGACATGAATAATCATTATTAACTCATAAAAGGCTCCCGACCATAGGATCATCATGAGGATGGTGATTGATCCAAGAAGGTTGGTGTACAATCGCTTCTCTTTAGTAGATGAGTCTTGAGTCTACGGTGTGAAGACACCGGAGCGAGAGTACAGGTACTCATTAGAGAACGAGGGCACTGAGTGTGACCACCTCGAGTAGTCATTAGGAAGTCTACCTTCTCGTCAATGACTGACTCGATGCTGCAGTGGTGTGTCTGATTTTTTGACCTAAGATGCATCGACAATTCACCTTAAGGGTGTTATAGTTTGACTACACCATTCCTCGATCTCCTAGCCATACGAAATCCTGAGGTGTATGTTGGCTATAGCATGTTCATTGTAGGAACTAAATTGCATCAAGAAGGAATCTATCTACCTTGGTGGTAGAGGAGCAGCCCTATGATGATCATGAGAATCAAGTCCAGAAGCCCATGGCCATGATAGAGTAAAATAATAGAAAGAGTTTCTATTTAGGCTTTTACATCGAAATTGAATCGAATGATTACATCATATGACAGAGACTAGGGTTTGACGAGTTCACCTAAACCCTAATCTAATCGGGGCTCAAGATAGAAGAACTTAATCACACAAGTAGCTGCACCAAGAGGTTCGCATTCAGCTCTGATGGGTTGCCACCATATACTGCTAGGTGTGACTGGTGGATTTTAGGAGCAATTAGAATGATTTAGATGATCGATCATTCTAGCTATTCGAATTAGAAGAGTTCTGATCCATTGAAAGGAGTTTCGATGATGTCGATGATAGAGATCATGACATATCCCATTATCATACAGAACTGAACCTAACTAGATCACACAAATAAGGGTTTGAATTTGGTGATCATCAATTGAACTAATCCAGTTCAATTGATTTGAATGAGATTCAATTAGGTTCAAGGAAATCATGCTAGCACTCGATTGAACCTAACGTTCTTCTTTTAGTATCATAAATAGTTGTCATGACTGAGCTAAAGAAGTTTGTGCTCATTCAGAGGCCTTCACCTGGTCTGACTGGAGTCTGTCCAGGTCAGAAAATGGTTGTCTTATTTTGTAAGACAATACCTGCCATTTCTCGTCCTTTGACTTTGGTCAAAAGTTGACCTTTGACTGATCAAATATTGACCATTGACACTTTGACTTCTATCCACGTGTCATGCACCTATTGGAGAGCTGGTGGGGCCTGTCTACCTACTAGAACCTAGCAAGGAGGAGGGCGCATGCCACCCTTGGCGTGTGCCTAAGTTTGAGGCGCCCAGGAGTCCCTATTGGATTGGGACTCCATCTTCATTTTGGATTCCGATTAGACTTCTCCTAAGAAGCAAATTTGACTAGTCTTAGATGCCATCTAAGGAGGAATCCAAGGGACTCTATTCCCACCAATCAGATTTAGATCTGATTCCATAAAGGGTTGTGATTGGTTGGAAAGAAGAGGAGTTGGATCACGCATAGTCTATAAATAAGACCCTACTCCCAACTCAAGGAGTATCTAAAAAAAAAAGCATTAAAAAATCTCATGCCCCAAGGCTGGTTCTCTCCTCCTCCTCCATGCCAAGCCCATCTTCTCCCTCTCCTCTCCACGCCCAAAGTAGTTTGGGATCTTGGTTGGTGCAATCCAGACGAGAGAAAGGCGACAGAAAGCTAGAAGGCTGCACTACTGCAAAGGACAACTGCTGATCTTCGAAAGGTATTTTGAAGATCCTCCAAATTAGATTTAGATCTAATTTTTGGAGATGTGATAGAGAAGAAGAGGATCTCTAGATCCAGCCCAAGTGGATACCGGTGGAGGCCAGGCCCCTTGCGTGGCTAGATCCAGAACCTTTCGCTGCTTACAAGATCATCAACGGGTAATAGGATTACCCTACATCAAGGTAAATTAAATTAAATTTAATTTATTTAGATTTTATTTTTATTAGAATAATAAGGATTAGATCTAAAATATTTTAGATCTAATTAGGATCAAAAGAAAAAATTTTTGAAATATATCTCTTGATCCGATCAGATCTGATCGAATCTGGTCCAAAAAATCAGGATTTTCCTTCAACTGGTATCAGTGCCAAGGTTCTAAAGTGTTTAGATCTAATTTTAAATTTATTTTAACCAAAAAATAAGTAATTTTAGATGTCACATGAGATGTGATCAGATTAAAATCAGAAAAAATTAAAATTAAATGATTTGGATCTAAGATTAGAAAATATGCATGACTAGTTCTAAAATAGAATAGTTCTATAGAATAGTCTTGCATGTTTATAATTTAATTTGATTAAATCATATTTTAAATTTATTTATTTATTATTTTTTGATATTATAATTATTATAATAATATCTAAAAAAATAGTGAATAAAAATTATTTAATTTTAAACATCATATGAGATATGATTGATGCATGTCTAGACTAGTTGTAGAATAGTTCTACATAGTTGTCTAGATTAGAGTTTATTTTGATAAGATCAATTTAAATCTAATTTTTTAAATTATTATGAGATAATTTAGATATAAAAATATGCATGACTCGATACATGAGATGTATGCAAAATATGCTATGATTAGATCTAATTTGTATATGAGATATATGATATAGATCTAAAATTATTTTGCAGTATTACATGTTCCTGATTAAGGCATTCCTCTTGGCCGTCCGATCATAAGAATGAAGAAGGGTTTAAAGGCCCTCTCCTCCCATCCGATGGAGTGTTCTAATGATGTGTAGGGGTGCTGCACGTTCGTCCTTAATCAAAAATCCAAAACTTACTTTCTGCAAAACTCTAGATCTTGAAACCCTAGGATTTATTATGCATATTTTATTTATGAACCCTACTTAATTAAAAATTAAGATTATGAAATATTAATTAGGTCTAAAATTAAGAATTTCAGATCTAAGACATTCATAATACTAGGTTTGGGCTTGGGTAGCTCAATTAGATCTAAGCGGTTGATCAAATCGAATCAAGAGTTGGTTAGATGGGATCAACAATGCTTAAATTGACCAACCTAATAGGATTAAGTCTAGGTCAAGATCGAGTCACACTCAAGCAAGACCTAATTAGGATCAGAGGTTAGAGTCTGGATTGTAGGCTACCCCAATTGGTTCTGGCTCAACAATTTGGTGTCTAAGGTAAGTTTGGCACATACGATCGACTAGTTTTTAATTGGGAGCTACTCGACCTGAATGCATTCTTGTACGAGTTAATGGCATATCCCTTCTACCGATCTCACTTACCTGGCCATATCTGTTGACTCAGTTCTAATTTGAGGTGGTCAATAATCCGAGCTAACCCATGCCACTAGGTTAGTCATAATTATTATGACTATGACAAGTCTAGTTTAATGAGACCTAGATCAATTCTCCCTAAGAAAAGATTAAGTCTGAGGTCTTCCACCATTGTAGATGTGCAGACCCTTCCTGAGGTTGATTGTTCTTGGCTGGATACAGTGGCTCAATTGCATCGAGAAGATGCAACCATATCTATTAGGCATTGGATTCTATAGGCTGAAGGATGAGTTGGGCTTAATATTCTAGATACGATGAGAGACTAAATTAGGAATCCAGTCTGTGCAAATGGTGGGTCTGACTTAACTAAGGAGTGGATCAATATTCTAGATATGGTGAGATTCATGAATTAGAGACCAAGTTTGGGTACACCATGATTAGAGAATCATTGAATAAGAGTTGTTCACTCATTGGCTAATCCATAACCAATAATTATTAGGTGAGGTGATGAGTCAGTTGGTGAGACTGCACCACCCACTAGAAATCATTAATCTTAGAGATTTTTGCATCTCTACAGAGGGAGTGTAGGGATCCGAGAAAATAGTGGGAGCTAATTTGTTTAAAAATAAAATCCCTAAACAAATTGATCAAGTCATAATTATA
>QRFJ01006193.1:0-23171 GCA_006176705.1 Cocos nucifera | reverse complement strand
TTTAAGATTTTTGCACTAGATTCAGCATCTATGCGACGGTGTCTGTGAGATGAACAGGCTGCCCTCAGAAGTCATTTTGAAGGCTAATTTTTGAAGAAGAGATTTATGAGGAGAAGATATTTAGATCCTGGATATCGGTAGAGGCTACGCACGTGCGTGGCTCCTTCTAGAACCTCAGGAATCAACAGGATCATCATAGGATAATTAGATTACCAAATTAGGTACTTAAAATTAAATCTGATTTAATTTTATTTTTAACTTTTAAGATTAGATCTCTATGATCAGATCTAAGAAGTCTTATATCTAATTAGGATTTTAGAAAAAAATTTTAAAATATTTCTTCAGATCCAATCAGATCTGAACAATACTATGCCGGAAAAATAGGTTTTCTCTTCAACTGGTATCAAAGCCAGATTGTAGTTCTTCAAATCTATTTTAAATCTAATTTTATTTTTATTTTTTATATAATATTAAAAAGTTTTAGATACCACATTAGATATGATTAGATCTAAAATTATAATTAAATTAAATCATTTAGATCTAATATGTATGAGATGCATGACTTGATTAGGAATAGAATAGTTCTATGTGTAGTCTAGTATAATCTGTTAGATATATGTGCCCTAGAAGCCAGAATTGGCTGACACTTGTAATACACTTCTAGGGGCAAAATTATAATTTTGACTATAATCAATAAAATGGGTTATTTTCTATCACATATGTGTATTTAGTGTCTGTGATACATCCTTTGAGTTAATGGTAATGATAATTCATATTTTCAAGAGTTGAAAATTTAAGACATGAATAATCATTATTAACTCATAAAATGCTCCCGACCATAGGATCATCACGAGGATGGTGATTGATCCGGAAGGTTGGTGTACAATCGCTTCTCTTTAGTAGATGAGTCTTGAGTCTACGGTGTGGAGACACCGGAGCGAGAGTACAGGTACTCGTTAGAGAACGAGGGCACTGAGCGTGACCACCTCGAGTAGTCATTAGGAAGTCTACCTTCTCGTCAATGACTGACTCGATGCTGCAGTAGTGTGTCTGGTTCTTTGACCTGAGATGCATCGGCAGTTCACCTTGAGGGTGTTATAGTTTGACTACACCATTACTCGATCTCCTAGCCATATGGAACCCTGAGGTGTATGTTGGCTATAGCATGTTCATTGTAGGAACTGGATTGCATCAAGATGGAATCTATCTACCTCGGTGGTAGAGGAGCAGCCCTATGATGATCATGAGAATCAAGTCCAGAAGCCCATGGCCATGGCAGAGTGAAATAATAGAAAGAGTTTCTATTTAGATTTTCACATTGGACTCGAATCGAATGATTACATCATATGACAGAGACTAGGGTTTGACGAGTTCACCTTAACCCTAATCTGATCGGGGCTCAAGATAGAAGAACTTAATCACACAGGTAGCTGCACCAAGACGTTCGCATTCAGCTCTGATGGGTTGCCACCATATACTGCTAGGTGTCACTGGTGGATTTTGGGAGCAATTAGAATGATTTAGATGATCGATCATTCTAGCTGTTCGAATCAGAAGAGTTCTGATCCATCGAAAGGAGTTTCGATGATGTCGATGATAGAGATCATGACATATCCCATTACCATACAGAACTGAACCTAACTGGGTCACACAAACAAGGGTTTGAATCTGGTGATCATCAATTGAACTGATCTAGTTCAATTGATCTGAATGAGATTCAATTAGGTTCAAGGAAAATCGTGCTAGCACTCGATTGAACCTAACGTTCTTCTTTTACTATCATAAATAAGTTGTCCTGACTGAGCCAAAGGAGTTTGTGCTCAATCAGAGGCCTTCACTATGGTCTGACTGGAGGTTGTCCAAGTCAGAAAAGGTTGTCTTATTTTGTAAGACATTACCTGCCATTTTTGGTCACCTGCCATTTCTTGTTCCTTTGACTTTGGTCAAAAGTCTACCTTTGACTGGTCAAATGTTGACCATTGACACTTTGACTTTTGACCACATGTCATGCACCTATTGGAGAGCTGGTGGGGGCCTGTCCCCCTGCCAGAACCTGGCAAGGAGGAGGGCGCACGCCACCCTTGGCGTGTGCCCAAGTTGGAGGCGCCTAGGAGTCCTTGTTGGACAAGGGACTCCATCTCCTTTTTGGATTCCAATTAGAGTTCTCCTAAGAACCAACTTTGACTGGTCTTAGGCACCCTCTAAGGAGGAATCCAGGGGACTCTATTCCCACCAATCAGATTTAGATCTGATTTCACAAAGGGTTGTGATTGGTTGGGAAGAAGAGGAGTTGGATCACAGCTTAGTCTATAAATAAGACCCTGCGCCCAACTCAAATTAATGACAATTTCCCATGCCCCAAGGCTGCCTCTCCCCTCCTTCCTCCATGCCAAACCACCTTCTCCCTTGCTCCTCTCCACGTCCAAAAGGAGTTTTGGATTTAGGTTGGTGCGAATTCAGATCAAGAAAGGCGATCAAAAGCTAAGAAGGCTGCGCTGCTGCAAAGGACGACTGCTGATCTTCAAAAGAGTTTTGAAGATCCTCCAGATCAGATCCAGATCTGAATTTTTGGAGATGTGATAGAGAAGAAGAGGATCTCCAGATCCAACCTGAGTGGATACCGGTAGAGGCCAGGCGCTTGCGTGGCTAGATCCAGAACCTTCCGCTGCAATCAGGATCATCAACGGGTAATAGGATTACCCAAATCAGGTAAATTAAATTTGATTTAATTTATCTTATTTTATTTTATTTATTAAAATAATAAGAATCAGATCTAAAATATATCAAGATCTGATTGAGATCAAAGAAAAAAATTTTTTGAAATATATCTCTTGATCTGATCAGATCTGAACGAACCTGGACCGGAAAATCAGGATTTCCCTTCAACTGGTATCAGAGCCAAGGTTCTAAAATTGTTTAGATCTAATTTTAAATTTATTTTAATTAGAAAATAAAGTGAATTTTAGATGTCACATGAGATGTGATCAGATCTGAAAATCAGAAAAAATTAAAATTAAATGATTTGGATCTAAGATTAGAAAATATGCATGACTAGTTCTAGAAATAGAATAGTTCTATAGAATAGTCTTTGCATGTTTTGAATTTAATTTGATTAAATCATATTTTAGATCTATTTATTTACTATTTTTTGATATTATAAGTGTTATAATAACATCTAAAAAATAGCAAATAAAAATTATTTAATTTTAAACATCATATGAGATATGATTGATGCATGTCTAGACTAGTTGTAGAATAGTTCTACATAATTGTCTAGATTAGAATTTATTTTGATTAGATCAATTTAAATCTAATTTTTTAGATTATTATGAGATAATTTAGATCTGAAAAATATGCATGATTTGATACATGAGATGTATGCAAAATATGCCATGATTAGATCTAATTTGTATATGAGATATATGATATAGATCTATAAACTGTTTTGTAGTATTGACATGTTCCTGATTAAGGCGTTCCTCTTGGCCGTCCGGTCATAAGAATGAAGAAGGGTTTAAAGGCCCTCTCTTCCCATTCGATGGGGTGTTCTTATGATGTGTAGGGGTGCTGCGTGTTCGTCCTTAATCAGAAACCCAAAACTTACTTTCTGCAAAACCCTAGATCCTGAAACCCTAGGATTTATTGTGCATATTTTGTTTATGAACCCTAACTTAATTAAGAATTAAGATTATATGGAATATTAATTAGGTCTAAAATTGAGAATTTCAGATCTAAGACATATTCATAATACTGGGTTCGGGCTTGGGTAGCTCAATTAGGTCTAAGCGGTTGATCAAACCGAATCAAGAGTTGGTTAGATGGGATCAACAATGCTTAAATTGACCAGCCTAATAGGATTAAGTCTGGGTCAAGATCGAGTCACGATCAAGCAAGACCTAATTAGGCTCAGAGGTTAGAGTCTGGATTGTAGGCTAACCCAATTGGTTCTGACTCAATAATTTGGTGTCTAAGGTAAGTTTGGCACATACGACCGACTGGTTTTTAATTGGAAGCTACTCGACCTGAATGCGTTCTTGTACGAGTTAATGGCATATTCCTTCCACCGGTCTCACTTACCTGGCCATATCTGTTGACACAGTTCTGATCTGAGGTGGTCAATAATCCGAGCTAACCCATGCCACTAGGTTAGTCATAATTGTTATGACTATGCCAAGTCTAGTTTAATGAGACCTGAATCAATTCTCCCTAAGAAAAGATTAAGTCTGAGGTCTTCCACCATTGTAGATGTGCGGGCCCTTCCCGGGGTTGATTGTTCTCGGCTGGATACAGTGGCTCAGTTGCACCGGGAAGATGCAACCATGTCTATTAGGCATTGGATGCTATGGGCTGGAGGATGAGTTGGGCTCAATATTCCGGATACGGTGAGAGACTCCAATTAGGAACCCAGTCTATGCAAATGGTGGGTCTGACTTAACTAAGGAGTGGATCAATATTCCGGATACGGTGAGATTCATGAATTAGAGACCAAGTTTGGGTGCACCATGATTAGAGAATCATTGAACAAGAGTTGTTCACTCATTGGCTAACCCATCACCAATAACTGTTAGGTGAGGTGATGAGTCAGTTGGTGAGACCGCACCACCCACTAGAAATCATTAATCGTGGAGATTTTCGCATCTCTACAGAGGGAGTGTAGGGATCCGAGAAAATAGTGGGAGCTAATTTGTTTAAAAATAAAATCCCTAAACAAATTGGTCAAGTCAAAATTACAATATCTAACTAGAATCTTTGACTCTCTACAGGAAAATGTCTGCGTCCAACCCATTGGCACGTATCCTGGAGACACATAGACTGACCGGACCCAATTATAAAGATTGGCTCAGGAACTACAAAATTATTTTGGGTTCTGAGAAGTTAACCCATGTTTTGGACCAGGACCCTCCCACCTTACCAGCTCCGTCCATCCACTGAACAGAGAGCGTCTCTGGAAAAATGGATTGACGAAGATAATAAGGCCAGATACTTACATGTTGGGCTCGATGTCTGATGAGCTCCAGCGCCAACATGAAGATATCGGGACTGCTCGCCAAATGTTGGCTCACCTGCAGGAGATGTTTGGTGAACAGAGTCGCGCAGCCAAATATCAAGTCACGAAATGACTTTTTAAGGCTAAGATGCGTGATGGGCAGTCAGTCCAAGATCACTGTCTGACAATGATCAAGGACATGGAAGAGCTTGAGAAGCTCGGTGTGAAGTTAGACTTGGATCTTGCAGAACGATATTATTCTGCAATCCTTGACTGATGCATATGGGCAATTCATCATGAATTACCACATGCATAAACTTCAAAATTCCTTGGCCGAATTAATGAATATGCTGGTTACCGCTGAGCTTTCTATGAAAGGTTCTAAAGGCTCAGTTCTTGCTATGGAACGGACTTCTTCCAAAAGAAAGTCTTATGGAAAGAAAAAGAAGTCTGTGAAAAAGCAAAAGGTGGAAGGATCAAAGAAGAAGAAGGCAGAACCGAAGAAGAAGGTCGATGTCAAAGGAAAGTGTTTCCATTGCAACAGCGACGGCCATTGGAAGCGGAACTGCCCTACTTACCTGGCCACCCTGAAGAACAAGAAGGAAGGTCCTTCTGGAGGTATGCTCGTTATTGAGTCTAACCTTACGGTTTCTTCTGCATCCAGTTGGGTGCTTGACTCTGGTTCTAGTGCTCATCTGTGCACTTCTATGCAGGGTCTTGAGGATAGCAGGAGGCTGAGGGATGGAGACATGATCCTACGCATCGGTAATGGAGCAAGAGTTGCTGCAGTAGCCGTGGGAACATACCCTCTTCGATTACCATCTCGTTTAGACTTAGTTTTGAAAGACTGTTATTATGTGCCTGCAGCTAGCAGGAATTTGATTTCTGTTTCATGCTTAGCACAAGAAGGTTATGTGATCACCTTCTTTAAGGACCATTGTAACATTCTTTATGAAAGAAATAAAATTGCAAATGGTTTCCTTATTAATGGTCTTTATCAGCTACATATTGATGTACCTGTTCTAACTATCGAGCAAAACGTGAATGCCAAACGACCTAGGGATAGTCCAAACGACAGATATCTATGGCACCTGAGATTAGGTCATATAGCAGAAGATAGGATCAACAAATTGGAGAAAAATGGGCTATTGAGTCCATTGACTTTTGAGTCATATCCAACTTGTGAATCTTGTCTTCAAGGCAAAATGACTAAACTCCCTTTTGTTGGACATGGGGAGAGGGCCACAGATCTCCTTGCCCTAGTACATACTGATGTGTGCGGCCCATTTGATGTGCCGGCTAGAGGCAATTTTGTCTACTTCATTACCTTTACCGATGATCTGTCTAGGTATGGGTATGTGTATCTTATGAGACACAAGTCTGAAGCTTTTGAAAAGTTCAAAGAATTCAGACATGAAGTAGAAAAACAAACTGGAAAAACCCATTAAGGTTCTTCGATCAGATCGAGGAGGTGAATACCTTAGCCGGGAATTCCTAGACTATCTTAAGGAAAAATGGCATAGTCTCTCAATGGACTCCACCAGGAACACCTCAACTCAACGGGGTTTCAGAATGGAGAAATCGGACTCTATTGGATATGGTTCGATCCATGATGAGCTTCACAGACCTCCCTGATTTTCTTTGGGGACATTCATTGTTAACTTCAATCTTATCTACTGAATAGGGTTCCCTCTAAAACCGTTCCTACCACACCGTATGAGATATGGCACGGTAAGAAACCAAGTCTGAGTCATCTCAGAATTTGGGGTTGTCCGGCTCATGTCAAAAGACAACAAGCGGACAAGTTAGAGTTTAGGTCCTTTAGAGCTCGATTCATAGGATATCCTAAAGAGTCATTAGGATACTATTTCTACATTCCAGAAGACCACAATGTGATTGTGAGTCGACATGCCATCTTTCTTGAAAAATAGTTTATTCAAGATAGCGGCATTGGAAAGCAGATTAAGCTTGATGAGAAAGTCTCACAAGTACAGAACGAGCTAAGGACCAAGTTGGAACCAAATCAGGTTGAGCCAATAAGAACACTACCTCCTCCACCTCGTAGATCGGAAAGAGTTTCCCGTCCCCCTGAAAGATACTTAGGTATTATTTCAGAGGACGTAGAGGAAATGTTCCTCATAGGTAATGGTGCTCATGGTGATGATCCCAAAACCTACAACGAGGCGATATCAGATATCGACTCCGAGAAATGGCTAGAGGCAATGCAGTCAGAAATTGACTCGATGCACTCAAACCAAGTCTGGACCTTGGTAGATCCACCAGAAGGTATAGTACCTATTGGGTGTAAATGGATCTTCAAGAGAAAGATTGGTGCAGATGGGAATGTGGAGACATTCAAGGCTAGACTAGGTGGCAAAAGGTTATAGTCAACGCGAAGGCATTGACTATCAGGATACCTTTTCCCCAGTAGGCTATGCTAAAATCCATCCGCACATTGCTTGCCGTTGCAGCCTATTTCGATTATGAAATATGGCAAATGGACGTGAAAACGGCATTCCTAAATGGATATCTTGAGGAAGATATCTATATGGAACAGCCGCTAGGTTTCACATCCAGTGATACTGATCACAAGGTTTGCAAGCTGCAAAGGTCCATATATGGACTTAAGCAAGCATCTCGGAGCTGGAACACTCGTTTCAATGATGTGATCAAAAAGTTTTTGGTTTCATCAAAAATGAAGAGGAACCATGTGTTTTCAAAAAGGGTCAGTGGGAGCGCTGTTGTCTTCCTCGTATTGTACGTGGATGACATCCTCCTTATTGGGAATGATATTCCCATGTTGACATCAGTCAAGATGTGGTTGTCCAAGGAATTCTCCATGAAAGACCTAGGTGAAGCATCCTTTATTCTAGGAATTAAGGTCTATAGGGATAGACCGAATAGGATGCTAGGACTTTCACAGAAGATGTACATAGAGGAAAGTACTAAAGAGGTTTAGTATGGAAAACTCTAAGAGGGGATTAATACCCTTCAGACATGGTATTCATCTTTCCAAGAAGATGTGCCCCAGCACACCTGAGGAAATAGAACGCATGAGCAAGATCCCTTATGCTTCTGCAATAGGGAGCCTCATGTATGCCATGCTATGTACACGACCTGATATAGCCCATGCTGTGAGTGTCACAAGCAGATATCAGTCAAATCCAGGTGAAGAACACTGGACTTCTGTGAAATGTATCCTTAAGTACTTGAGAAGAACTAAGGATATGATGTTGGTCTTTGGTAATGGAGAACTCCAAGTCCAGGGATACACAGACTCGGACTTTCATGTCCGATATAGATGATCGAAAGTCGACATCTGGAAGTCTGTTTGTGTGCAATGGTGGTGCTGTCAGCTGGAAGAGTTCCAAGCAAACTGTGATAGCAGATTCCACCATGGAAGCAGAATATATAGCTGCATCAGAGGCTGCAAAGGAAGCATTCTGGTACAAGAAGTTTGCTGCAGAAATTGGAGTAATGCCATCAGATGCCATTCCTCTATACTGCGACAACAATGGCGCCATAGCCCTTGCTAAGGAGCCGAGGTCTCACCAGAAAATCCAAGCACATTGAGCGGCGATATCCATCTCATCCGCGATTACCTTGAGAAAGGGTTACGTTGAGGTCAAGAGAGTCAACTCCACAGATAATGTGGCAGACCCACTTACAAAGCCGTTGGGCCAGCAGAAGATCGAAGCCCACCTTGAGAAGATGGGACTTAGACTTGTAGCCAATTGGCTTTAGGACAAGTGGGAGATTGTTAGATATATGTGCCCTAGAAGCCAGAATTGGCTGACACTTGTAATACACTTCTAGGGGCAAAATTATAATTTTGACTATAATCAATAAAATGGGTTATTTTCTATCACATATGTGTATTTAGTGTCTGTGATACATCCTTTGAGTTAATGGTAATGATAATTCATATTTTCAAGAGTTGAAAATTTAAGACATGAATAATCATTATTAACTCATAAAATGCTCCCGACCATAGGATCATCACGAGGATGGTGATTGATCCGGAAGGTTGGTGTACAATCGCTTCTCTTTAGTAGATGAGTCTTGAGTCTACGGTGTGGAGACACCGGAGCGAGAGTACAGGTACTCGTTAGAGAACGAGGGCACTGAGCGTGACCACCTCGAGTAGTCATTAGGGAAGTCTACCTTCTCGTCAATGACTGACTCGATGCTGCAGTAGTGTGTCTGGTTCTTTGACCTGAGATGCATCGGCAGTTCACCTTGAGGGTGTTATAGTTTGACTACACCATTACTCGGTCTCCTAGCCATATGGAACCCTGAGGTGTATGTTGGCTATAGCATGTTCATTGTAGGAACTGGATTGCATCAAGATGGAATCTATCTACCTCGGTGGTAGAGGAGTAGCCCTATGATGATCATGAGAATCAAGTCCAGAAATCCATGGCCATGGTAGAGTGAAATAATAGAAAGAGTTTCTATTTAGATTTTCACATTGGACTTGAATCGAATCGAATGATTACATCATATGACAGAGACTAGGGTTTGACGAGTTCACCTTAACCCTAATCTGATCGGGGCTCAAGATAGAAGAACTTAATCACACAGGTAGCTGCACCAAGACGTTCGCATTCAGCTCTGATGGGTTGCCACCATATACTGCTAGGTGTCACTGGTGGATTTTGGGAGCAATTAGAATGATTTAGATGATCGATCATTCTAGCTGTTCGAATCAGAAGAGTTCTGATCCATCGAAAGGAGTTTCGATGATGTCGATGATAGAGATCATGACATATCCCATTACCATACAGAACTGAACCTAACTGGGTCACACAAACAAGGGTTTGAATCTGGTGATCATCAATTGAACTGATCTAGTTCAATTGATCTGAATGAGATTCAATTAGGTTCAAGGAAATCGTGCTAGCACTCGATTGAACCTAACGTTCTTCTTTTACTATCATAAATAAGTTGTCCTGACTGAGCCAAAGGAGTTTGTGCTCAATCAGAGGCCTTCATATGGTCTGACTGGAGGTTGTCCAAGTCAGAATAGGTTGTCTTATTTGTAAGACATTACCTGCCATTTTTGGTCACCTGCCATTTCTTGTTCTTTGACTTTGGTCAAAAGTCTACCTTTGACTGGTCAAATGTTGACCATTGACCCTTTGACTTTTGACCACATGTCATGCACCTATTGGAGAGCTGGTGGGGGCCTGTCCCCCTGCCAGAACCTGGCAAGGAGAAGGGCGCACGCCAAGGGTGGCGTGAGCCCAAGTAGGAGGCGCCTAGGAGTCCTTGTTGGACAAGGACTCCACCTCCCTTTTGGATTCCAATCAGAGTTCTACTAAGAATCCAGTTTGACTGGTCTTAGGCACCCTCTAAGGAGGAATCCAGGGGTCTCTATTCCAACCAATCAGATTTAGATCTGATTTCACAAAGGGTTGTGATTGGTTGAGAGGAAGAGGAGTTGGATCACAAGAGGTCTATAAATAAGACCCTGCGCCCAACCCTAATTCCAAGTGAGAGAGATTTCCCATGCCCCAAGGCTGCCTCTCCCCTCTTCCTCCATGCCTAAACTTCTCCTCCTTCTCCTCTCCATGTCCAAAAGGGTTTTGGATTTAGGTTGGTGCGATTCAGATCAAGGAAAGGCGATCAAAATCAAGAAGGCTGCGCTACTGCAAAAGGACGACTGCAGATCTTCAAAAGAGTTTTGAAGATCCTCCAGATCAGATCCAGATCTGATTTTTGGAGGTGTGATAGAGAAGAAGAGGATCTCCAGATCCAACCTGAGTGGATACCGGTAGAGGCCAGGCGCTTGCGTGGCTAAGATCTAGAACCTTCCGCTGCAATCAGGATCATCTGCAGGGTAATGGGATTACCCAAATCAGGTAAATTAAATTTGATTTAATTTATCTTATTTTATTTTATTTATTAAAATAATAATAATCAGATCTGAAACTTATCAAGATCTGATTGAGATCAAGAGAAAATTTTTGAAATATATCTCTTGATCTAATCAGATCTGGACGAACCTGGATCGGGAAATCAGGATTTCCCTTCATAATCATGTTGTTAATTTGATTAAATATGATTTTAGATTTATTTAATTTATATTTTTTTGATATTATAATTATTATAATCAGATCTAAAAATTAGAAAATAAAGTTTTTAATTTTTGATTTATTCATATGTGATATGAAAGGATGCATGTTTAGACTAGTTGTAGAATAGTTCTACAAATTATCTAGAATAGTTTTATTTTGATATGATCAAATTTAAATCTATTTTTTAGATATTATATATGATATTTTAGATCTAAAAAATATGCATGTTTAATTTAGTAATGATACATGAGATGTATGCAAAGTATGTATAAGTTAGATCATTAATTATATATATGATATATGATCTAGATCTAACTAGTTTAATAGTTTCAATTATTTTTCTGATTAAGACGTTCCCCTTGGCCGTCCGATCATAAGAACAAAATAGAATTTAAAGGTCCTCTCCTTCCATTCGATGAGGTGTTCTTATGGCATGTAGGGGTGCTGCACGTTTGTCCTTAATCAGAAATCAAAACTTATTTTCTACAAAACCCTAGATCCTGAATCCCTAGAATTTTGATACATATTTTTTTTATTTATGAACCCAAACATAATTAAGAATTAAGATTATGAAACTAATTAGATCTATAATTAAAAATTTTTAAATCTAAGATATTTTCATAAAATTGGGTTCGAGTTTGGATAGCTTAATTAGGTCTAGCGGTTAATCAAACTGAATCAAGAGTTGGTTAGGTGAAATCAAGAGTGCTTAGAATTGACCAGCCCAATAGTTGTATGTCTGGGTGAAGGTCGACTCATAGCCACATGTGATCAATCCAATTAAGACCTAATTTGGCTCCATGGTTCGAGCCTAGATTGTAGGCTAACCTGATTAGTTCTAGTTTGATAATTTGGTGTCTAAGAAAAGTTTGGCAGATATGATCGATTGATTCTTAATTGAGAGCGACTCAACCTGAATGCATTCTTGTCGAGTTAATGGTATATCACTACCATCGATCTCACTTACTTGACCATTTGTGTCAATCTATTTCTGATTTGAGGTGGCTAATAGTTCGAGCTAACCCGTGCCACTAGGATTGTCATAACCATTATGACTGAGTCAAGTCTAAGAGATCTAAATTGAATCTACCTAAGAAAAGATTAAGTCAATTGGTCTTCCACCATTGTAGATGTGCGGGCTCTTCCCGGGGTTGATTGTTCTTGGCTAGTTACAGTGGCTCAGTTGCACCAGAAAAATGCAACCACATCTATTAGGCATTGGATGCTACAGGTTGGAGGATATGAGTTGGACTCAATATTTCAGATATGGTGAGGGACCCAATCAGGAATCCAATTCGTACAAATGATGGGTCTGACTTAACTAAGGAGTGGATCAATATTTCGGACATAGTAAGATTCATGAATTAGAGATCAAGATTAGGTGCACCATGATTAGAGAATTATTGGATAAGAGTTGTCCACTCATTGATTGACCCATCATTAATAACTATTAGGTGAGGTTGTGAGCCAATCGGTGGGACCACATCATCCACTAGAAATCAATTGATCGCAAAGATTTTTGCATCTCTATCTAGAGAGTGTAGGGATCTAAGAAAATAGTGAGAGCCTAATTTATTTAAAAATAAAATTTTTAAATAAATTAATTAAATCTAATTATAAATCTAACTAAAAACTTTGACTCTCTATAGAAAAATATCTACGTCCAACCCACTGACCCATATCCTGGACACCCATAGACTGATCGGATCCAACTTCAAGGATTGGCTCTGAAACTTCAAAATTATTTTGGATTCTGAGAAGTTGATTCATGTGTTGGAACAGGACCCTCCCACTTTACCAATCCGTCCATCAGCTAATCAGAGAGCATCTCTAGAGAAGTGGACGGATGATGATAACAAAGCTAGATATTATATATTGGGCTTGATGTCTGATGAGCTCCAGCGCTAACATGAAGATATTAAGACTAGCCACCAAATGTTGGCTCACCTGCAAAAGTTGTTTGATGAACAAAATCATACAGCCAAATATCAAGTCACTAAAAGATTTTTTAAGGCTCAAATGCGTGATGGGCAGTCGGTCCAAGATCATTATCTGATGATGATCAAGGACTTAGAAGAGCTTGAGAAGCTCAGTGTCAAGTTGGATAAGGATTTATAGATTGATATAATTCTGCAATCCTTGACTAGTGCGTATGGGTGTTCATCATGAACTACCATATGCATAAACTATTGAATACTCTGGTAGAACTTATGAATATGTTGGTTACTGCTAAGCTTTCTATAAAAGATTCTAAAGGCTCAGTACTTACTGTGGAGCGGACATCTTCTAAGAGAAAATCTTTTAAAAAGAAGAAGTCCATGAAGAAGCAGAAGGTGGATGGTGGAAAAAAGAAGAAGGTAGAGATAAAGAAGAAGGCTGCTGATAAAGAAAAATATTTTCATTGCAACATAGATGGTCATTGAAAGCGGAACTGCTCCATGTACCTGGCCAGCCTGAAGAACAAGAAGGAGGTAGATCCTTCTAGAGTTATGCTCATTATAGAATCTAACCTTACAATTTCTTCTGCATCCAGTTGGATGCTTGACTCTGATTCTAGTGCTCACTTATGCACTTCTATGCAGGGTCTTAAGGATAGTAAGAGTCTGAGGGATGGTGAGATGATCCTACACGTCAGAAATGGAGCAAGAATTATTGCAGTGGCCATGGAAACCTATCTTCTATGATTATCATTAGGATTAGATTTAGTTCTTAGAGACTAGTTTATGTGCCTACAGTAAGCAGGAATTTGATTTCTATTTCATGTTTAGCATAGGAAGGCTATGTAATTAGTTTTCTCAAGGATCATTATAATATTCTTTATGAAAGAAATAAAATTGCAAGTTATTTCTTATAAATGGTCTCTATCAGTTACATATTGATGTTTCTATTTTCAATATCGAGCAAAATGTGAATGCCATAGGATCAAAATGACCTAAGAATAGTCTAAATGATAGGTATCTATGGTACCTTAGGCTAGGTCATATAGCAAAAGACAGGATTAACAAATTGGAGAAATCTAGGCTGTTGAGTATGTTGACTTTTGAGTCATATCTGATTTGTGAATCATGTCTTTATGGCAAAATGACCAAGCTCCCTTTTGTAGGACATAAGAAAAGGGCCACAGAACTACTTGCCCTAGTACATACTGATGTGTGCGGTCCATTTGATGTGTCGGTTAGAGGCAACTATATCTACTTCATCATCTTTATCGATGATTTATCTTGGTACGGGTATGTGTATTTGATGCGATATAAATCTAAAGCTTTTAAAAAGTTCAAAAAATTCAGACATGAAGTAGAAAAATAAATCAAAAAATTCATTAAGATTCTTTGATCAGATCAAAGAGGTGAATACATTAGTCAGGAATTCCTAGACTATCTTAAGCAAAATGGCATAGTCTCTCATTGGACTCCACTTGGAACACCTCAACTTAATGGGGTTTCAGAATGGAGAAATCAAACCTTATTAGATATGGTCCGATCTATGATAAGCTTAATGAACCTTCCTGAGTTTCTTTGGGGATATAGTCTAATGACTGCTATATATTTACTGAATAGAATTTTTTCTAAAACTATTCCTACCACACTGTATAAGAAATGGCATGGTAAGAAACCAAGTCTAAGTCACCTTAGGATTTGGGATTGTCCGACTCATGTCAAGAGACAACAAATGAACAAGTTAGAATATTTATCCTTTAGAGCTCGGTTCATAGGATATTCTAAAGAGTCATTAGGAGATTACTTCTATATTTTGAAAGACCACAATATGATTGTAAGTCGACATGCCATCTTTCTTTAACAATAGTTTATTCAAGATGGTGGCATCGGAAGATAGATTAGGCTCGAGAAGAAAGTCTTCCAAGAGCAATGAGCTAAGAATCCTATGGAACTCAATTAGATTGAGCCAGTCCAATCACTACCTCCACCTCGTAGATCAGAAAGAATTTTTTGTCCTATTGAAAGGTACTTAGGTACTATTTCAGAGGATGTAGAGAAAATATTCCTCACGAGAAATGGGGTTCATGGTGATGATCCCAAAATCTATGATGAGGCGATATTAGATATCGATTCTGAGAAATGGTTAGAGGTAATGAAGTCAAAGATTGACTCAATGCACTCGAAACAAGTCTGAACCTTAGTAGATCCACCTGAAGGTATAGTACCTATTGGGTGTAAATAGATCTACAAGAAAAAAATAGGTGTAGATGGGAATGTGGAGACATTCAAGGCTAGGTTAGTGGTGAAAGGATATAATCAGTGCAAAGGCATTGATTATCAGGTTACCTTCTCGCCAGTAGCCATTCTAAAATTCATCCGCACATTACTTGTTGTTGTAGCCTATTTCAATTATGAAATATAGCAGATGGATATGAAAACAGCCTTCTTAAATGGATATCTTGAGGAAGATATCTATATGGAACAGTCGCTAGGTTTCACATCCAGTGATACTGATAACAAGGTCTGCAAGTTGCAAAGATCCATCTATGGACTTAAGCAAGCATCTCGGAGCTGGAATGCTCATTTGAATGATGTGATCAAATTATTTGGATTCATCAAGAATGAGGAGGAATCATGTATATCCAAAAAGATTAGTGAGAGCGCTGTTATCTTCCTCATACTATATGTGAATGACATCCTTCTTATTAGGAATGATATTTCCATGTTGACCATAGTTAAAATGTGGTTATCAAAAGAGTTCTCTATGAAAGACCTAGGGAGGCATCCTTTATTCTAGGAATTAAGATCGATAGGGATAGACCGAATAGGATGCTGGATCTCTTATGGAAGATGTACATAGAGGAGGTACTAAAGAGATTTAGCAAGAAAAACTCCAAGAGGAGATTGGTGCCCTTCAGACATGGCATTCTTCTCTCCAAGAAGATGTGTCCCAATACACCTGAGGAGATTGAACACATGAGCAAGATCCCTTATGCTTCTGCAAAAAGGAGCATCATGTACGCCATGCTATGTACACGACCTGATATCGCCCATACTATGAGTGTCATGAGCAGATATCAGTCATATCCAGATGAAGAGCATTGGACTTCTGTCAAATATATTCTTAAGTACTTGAGAAGGACTAAAGATATATTCTCAATTTTTGGTAATGGAGAACTCTAGATCCAGGATTATACAGACTCAGATTTTATGTCTGATATAGATGATCGAAAGTCAACATCTGATAGTCTATTTTCGTGTAATGGTGGTGTTGTCAACTTGAAGAGTTTCAAGAAGATTGTGATAGCAAATTCTACCATGGAAGCAGAGTACATCGCTGCATCAGAAGCGATAAAGGAAGCATTCTGGTATAAGAAGTTTGCCGCAGAACTCGAAGTGATGTCATTAGATGTTGTCCATCTATACTGCGATAATAATGATGAAAAAAGCCCTAGCTAAGGAGCTGAGGTCTCACCAAAAATTCAAGCACATCGAGCGGCGATTCCACCTCATCCACAATTACCTTGAGAAGGGTTACGTCAAGGTCAAGAGAGTCAACTTCGTAAAAAATGCGGTAGATCCACTAATGAAGCTTTTAAGCCAACAGAAGATTGAAGCCCACCTTGAGAAGATAGGACTTAGATTTGTAGCCAATTGGCTTTTGGTCAAGTAGGAGTTTGTTAGATGTGTGTCCTAGAAGCCAGATTGGCTAACACTTGTAATACACTTCTAAGAGCAATTTTATAATTTTGACTATAAATTAATAAAAGGATTAATTTCTATCATAGTGTGTATTTAAAGTGTATATGATACATTTTTTGAGTTAATAGTAATGATAATTCATATTTTAAAAAAGTTAAAAATTTAAGACATGAATTTTCATAATTAACTCATAAACTACTTCCGACCATAGGATCATCACGAGGATGGTGTTTGATCCGAAAGATTGGTGTACGATCGCTTTCTTTGAGTAGATGAGTCTTGAGTCTATGGTGTGGAGACATCGGAGCAAGAGTACAGGTACTCGTTAGAGAATGAAGGCACTGAGCGTGACCACCTCGAGCATTCATAAGAAAGTCTACCTTCTCGTTGATGACTGGCTCGATGTTGCAGTAGTGTGTTTGATTCCTTGACCTGAGGTGTATCGACAATTCACCTTAAGGGTGTTGTAGTTTGACTACATCATAACTCGATCTTCTATCCATTCGAAACCCTAAGGTGTATGTTGGCTATAGTACATTCATTGTAGGAATTGGATTGCATCAATAAGAAATCTATCTATCTTGATAGATGAGGAGTAGCCCTATGATGATCAGGAGAATCGAGTCCATAAGCCCATGGCCATGGTAGAGTGAGGATGATAGAAAGAGTTTCTATAAGGATTTCACATAGGACTCGAATCAAATGATTAATTCATATGATGGATATTGGGTTTGATGAGTTCACCTTAACCCAAATCCTATCGGAGCTCAAGATAGAAGAACCCAATCACACAGGTAGCTGCATCGAGAGGATCACTTTCAGTTCTGATGGGTTGCCACCATATACTGCTAGGTATCACTTGTGAATTTTGGAAGCAATTAGAATAATTTTGTTGATCGATCATTCTAATTGTATGAATCAGAAAAGTTCTGGTCCATCGAAAGGTATTTCGATGATGTCGATGATGGAGATCATGACATATCTCATTATCATATGGAATTGAACCTAACTAGATCACATAAATAAGGTTTTGGATCTGTATGTCATCAATTGAGCTAACCTAATTCAATTGATTTGGATTAGATCCAATCAGGTTCAAGATAATCATGCTAGCATACGATTGAGCCTGACTTTCTCCTTCTGTAATCTTTCTGATTCATCGTAGAGTTGAATTTGATTTGACTCATTTTTATATCTTGAATGAGTTTATTTTCATCTAACTAGAAAAATTCCAGATTAGATTAATTATGTGTTGGGGATAAATCCCGCTCCCGCCGAAGTCTAGCTCGACGCTCAGCCTAATGCAATTTGTAGCCGCGGAAGAGCTTCGACGGATGGGTCTCAGTCAAACTCCTACAGCCGATCGAACTACTTAGCGCCCGAGCTCCTTGGACTCCAAGCAGCCAGGCTCCGACTGAGCTTATTCTAACCCGTTCAGCCGTCGAGCTTCTCCAGACTCCCCTCATCAGGACCGAACCTCTCCAGTCGGTCGAATCGCGTAGCGGCCGAGCTCCTCAAACTCCTCAGCTGATGAGCCTCAGTCGAAGTCCAACATTCGATCGAACTCTCCAACGGCCGAGGTTTGGATTCTCAGTGGCCGAACTCCTCAACGGATGAGCCTTAGCTGCATACCTCCAGCCAGACACCTATGGGAGCCGAACTCCCTCCAAGCTTCCTCTTCAGGAGCCCGAACTCCTCCGAAATGGGCACACGACGAAGGCCTTCAACCCTTCATCCGCCGCAAGCTCTGCGGCCATCACCGTCAGTCCCCCGAGTGATAGCGACCCGCTATGAGGAGGCAATGACTGTCACCATCCTGGGGGATTGGCTCCACCGAACCTCGAGCGGCCCGCCAGCATGCGGCTGCGGCCATCACCGTCCCATGAGACTGGCTCCGTCGAACCTCGAGCAGCCTGCCAATATGCGGCTGCAGCTGTCACCATCAACCCATCACACATGGCACCTTCCCGTGAGACTAGCTCCGTCGAACCTCGAGCGGCCCGCCAGCACACGGCTGTAGCTGTCACCATCAAGCTCCACTATAAAAAGGAACCCTCCAAATATGCTAACTCTAATCTCTCTGATCTCTAAGCTCTCCTCCTCTTCTCTACACTCCAGAACTCATTCCGAGCACTCCATTCCTGTTGGCCAGAGCTGACTTGAGCATCGGAGGGTCCTGCCAGAGCCACCCCCCACCATCTCCGGATGGGACTTTATTTTGCAGGTCCCCAACGACAACCTCAGCGGCCTCAACTCCAGTAACCTCCGACGATGACCAGTTTCTACACCAATAAATTGGCGCTGGAAGAAGGGACACTTGAACCTTTGAGGTTTCCTTGTTCTTAAAGGAGTGCTCGACGACTCTTCTCTTCCTTCTCCGGAGATCTCCCTTTTCTCTCCCAGGGAGAAGATGCCTCCTAGGAGAGCTTCGACTCAACGCTCGACGGCCTCCGTGGCTCGATCCCATTCGAATTCATCTGTTCCCACTCCGGCCCTGATGACTCAGGCCCCGTCCATAGCTGCGGTGGATATAGAGCAGTTCAACCAGCTCGTCCAGCAGGTTCGTGATCTCACAGAGGTGGTGCAGGCAGTGCTACACCAACAAGCCCCAGTGCCACCCCAACCGGCACGGGACTCTTCGAAGTCAAGTGATCCGGTCCAAAAGTGACCGACCTGGGCATCCCGACCTCCGATACCCGGATTGGAGAGGCGGAGGAGGGAGAGCCCTTGTTCGGATCATAAATCGACGAAGGGTGAAGCCTCGCGCCCATTCCACCAGAAAGCCTAGGAGATCAGAGATCGTGAAGATCTTCTGGATCAAAGGCTCTTGAAAATGAGCCGGCGAATCAAAGAACTTCATCACACTCCCCCCTCACGTGGTAATGACGTTTGCACTGACCCTCCTTTTTTGCAGAAAATCATGTAGGAGCCGATCCCGCCGAACTTCAAGCTCCCATAGTTCGAGAGCTACGATGGGACCACCAACCCGGTCGACCATTTGAAAGCCTTTCGGATGACGATGCTGCTCCATGGCATGCCAGATGCCATATTGTGCTGGGCTTTCCCCTCTATCCTTAAAGGAGCTGCCAGGAACTGGTACTCGGTGCTCAAGCCGAGTACCATCTTATTGTTTGACCAGATGAGTCAACAGTTCGCAACCCACTTCATCAATAGTAGGCGGCCACGCCGAGGTTCGGATTCCTTGATGGCCATCAAGCAGAAGGAGGGGGAACCCATCCGGGCCTACGTCACCCGGTTTAACGCTGCCGCATTGGAAGTTCGGAACCTAGACCAATCAGTCACCATGGCCGCCCTCAAGGGCGGCCTTCGGAAGAACGACTTATTGTTCTCCCTGGAAAAGAAGTATCCAAGGGATTTTGCGGACATGCTAGCTCGGGCTGAAGGATATGCCTGGACAGAGGAGGCCTTCAAGGCCAGGGATGGTGAAGTCGATGGCAAGCAGCAAGCTGAAGGGCCAGGCAGGCCCATCGAGGAAGGGAAGCGGAGTAAAGCTCGGTGGCGCTCCCGGACTCCTTCCGATCATTAGTGGACCCGAACTCTCCCGAGGAACCCAAGGTGGGGAAGCCCGGATGAAACAGCACGCCGAGGTTCTCCTCAACACCGAAGCTCTTCTCGATGAAGGTTTCACAACTACGCCCCCCTCAACACTCCGAAGGCCTAAGTGCTAATGAAAATCAGGGAATAGCTTCCGAGGCCAGACAAGATGCATTCTCGACCCAGCAAATGCGATCCCAACAAGTTTTGCCTCTATCATCGCGACCACGGCCACGACACCAAAGAGTGCATCCAACTCCAAGATGAGATCAAAAAGCTCGTCAGACGAGGTAGACTCGATCGATTCCTGCAAAGGTGGCCCAAAGAGCGAGGGGAGCGACCAAGGGCGGTACCATCGGGTGGGGAGAGCTAGGAAGGTCGGCCGCCCCTTGGCATCATCAATACTATCTCGGGGGGACCTCGGGAAGGGGAGACCAGTGAACCCAAAAGATCGGTGAAGAAGCAGAGGATCGCGGAGCCTGTGGCCTTCACCGAGGAGGACGGTCGGGGGATCCAATTTCCGCACAATGATGCGATTGTAATTTCCTTGAATATCGCTGACTACGATGTACGCCGCATTTTTCTAGATAACGGAAGTTCGGCCGATATATTGTTCTACGATGCCTTCTTAAAAATGTCCCTGCCCGACGACCGCTTGGAGCCAATAAATTCTCTGCTGGTAGAGTTTGCCGGCAACACCATACTAATTGAAGGCAAAATAACAGTGACCGTAACAGCGGGGCGACGCCCGAAGCAGGCCAAGGCTCGGGTCAACTTCCTAGTCGTGAGGACTCCGTCCGTCAATAATGCGATCCTCGACCGACCTGATCTAAATGCACTCTGGGTGGTAGTGTCGAACTATTATTTGAAGATGAAGTTTTCGACGAGCCATGGGGTCAGAGAGGTCAGAGGAGACCAAGCTCTAGCAAGGTATTGCTACTCGATCGCCCTGCATAAGAAAGATCAGCCTGACCCCTGTCTTGTTGATGGACTGGACGTCCACGATGACCTCACTGAGGAGCGGGGCGAGCCCACCGAGTACCTCATCTCTGTGCCCCTGAATGACGGAAGCTCGGAGCATGTGGTGCAGATCGGCTCCAACCTGGTAGCCGAGGTTCGGGAATAGCTCGTCGCTTTCCTCAGAAGGAACGCGGACGTCTTCACCTGGACCCCAGTGGATATGCCAGGGATCGACGCTGAGCTCATGGAACATCGGCTGGCTGTCGATCCGAGGCACCGGCCTATAAGAGAAAAGATGCGCCACCATGCCCCGAAAAGGCAGAAAGCAGTCGCTGAAGAAGTAGACAAGCTCGTCAAAGCCGGACTCATCCGGGAGGTTAGCTATCCGACCTGGGTCTCAAACGTGGTTCTTGTCAAGAAAGCAAATAACAAGTGGAGGATGTGCGTCGACTTCAAGAAGCTGAACAAGGCTTGCCCAAAGGACAGCTACCCCCTACCTAGGATCGATCAGCTGGTGGATGCAACCTCGGGCCACGAGCTCCTCACCTTCATGGATGCCTTTTCTGGTTACAACCAGATACGCATGGCACCCGAGGATGAAGAGAAGACCACTTTCATTACTGATCGAGGTCTTTACTGCTACAGGGTCATGCCTTTTGGACTCAAGAACGTGGGGGCAACATACCAACATTTGGTTAATAAGGTCTTCAAGGAGCAGATCGGCCGCAACATGGAGGTGTACATAGATGATATGCTCGTTAAAAGCTGAGCTTCAACGGACCACCTCGCCGACCTTGAAGAAGCCTTCGGTGCACTCAGGAGGCATAAGGTGAGGCTGAACCCGGCCAAGTGCGCCTTTGGTGTGACCTCCAAGAAATTTCTGGGGTTCATGGTGTCGAGATGAGGAATCGAAGCGAACCCCGAGAAAATCTGAGCCATTCGAGAAATGACCGCTCCGAGGATGATCAAGGAGGTTCAGCGCCTGACCGAAAAAGTGGCATCCCTAAGTTGCTTCGTGTCAAGGTCAGCCGAATGATGCATGCCCTTCTTCTGCATTCTTAGGCAATCAAAGGACTTCTCTTGAATGGTGGAGTGCCAACAGGCATTTGAAGAGCTCAAAAGCTACCTCGGCTCGCCTCCGCTGCTGGCAAAGCCCGAACCTAGGGAGGAATTATTTCTGTACGTTGCTGTCTCCCTCGAGGCCCTGGCGGCGGTGCTGGTCAGGGAAGAAGCGAAGGCACAACGGTCGATCTACTACATCAGCCGAGTCCTAAGGGACGTGGAGACTAGGTACTTTAGACTGGAAAAATTAACTTACGCTCTCTTAATTGCCGCCAGGCGGCTCCGACCTTATTTTCAGGAGCACACCATAACGGTTCTCACGGACCAACCAATAAAAGAAGTCCTTCACAGGGCAAACGCTTCTGGAAGAATCATAAAATGGGTGATCGAACTCATGGAGTTCGACATCAACTACCAGCCTAGGCCATCAGTCAAGGCCCAGATACTGGCGGACTTCGTGCTGGAATGCACAATTTCGATCGAGGCCAAGCTAGGGCCAATCGAGATCAACACCGAAGTGGAGCCGGGCCTAGACGAAGCCGAGCTGCCACGATCGAACCCCACCGAGGAAAGCGCCGACCTCCCCGTAGGCTCCTGGACCCTGCATGTGGATGGCTCATCCAACTCTACTGGAGCTGGTGCAGGGCTGGTCCAGGTTAGCCCCGAGGGAGTCATCGTCGAGTACGCACTGCGCTTCGAGTTCCCGGTGACCAACAATGGGGCCGAATATGAAGTGCTGATAGCCGGATTAAAGATAGCAAGGGAGCTGAAAGTAGATCTACAGTGACTTCCAGCTGGTGGTCGTCTAAGTCAGCGGTAGTTACGAGGTGCGGGAGGAAAGCATGGCGAGATACCTCGGGAGGATGAGAGATTTGACTCCGGCCTTTG
>QRFJ01006192.1:0-32606 GCA_006176705.1 Cocos nucifera | reverse complement strand
ATTGAACAAGAGTTGTTCACTCATTGGCTAACCCATCACCAATAACTGTTAGGTGAGGTGATGAGTCAGTTGGTGAGACCGCACCACCCACTAGAAATCATTAATCATGGAGATTTTCGCATCTCTACAGAGGGAGTGTAGGGATCCGAGAAAATAGTGGGAGCTAATTTGTTTAAAAATAAAATCCCTAAACAAATTGGTCAAGTCAAAATTACAGTATCTAACTAGAATCTTTGACTCTCTACAGGAAAATGTCTGCGTCCAACCCACTGGCACGTATCCTAGACACACATAGACTGACTGGACCCAATTATAAAGATTGGCTCAGGAACTACAAAATTGTTTTGGGTTCAGAGAAGTTAACACATGTTTTGGACCAGGACCCTCCCACCTTACCAGCTCGTCCATCCACTGAACAGAGAGCGTCTCTGGAAAAATGGATTGACGAAGACAATAAGGCCAGATACTACATGTTGGGCTCGATGTCTGATGAGCTCCAGCGCCAACATGAAGATATCGGGACTGCTCGCCAAATGTTGGCTCACCTGCAGGAGATGTTTGGTGAACAGAGTCGCGCAGCCAAATATCAAGTCACAAAATGACTTTTTAAGGCTAAGATGCGTGATGGGCAGTCAGTCCAAGATCACTGTCTGACAATGATCAAGGACATGGAAGAGCTTGAGAAGCTCGGTGTGAAGTTGGACTTGGATCTGCAGAACGATATTATTCTGCAATCCTTGACTGATGCATATGGGCAATTCATCATGAATTACCACATGCATAAACTTCAAAATTCCTTGGCCGAGTTGATGAATATGCTGGTTACCGCTGAGCTTTCTATGAAAGGTTCTAAAGGCTCAGTTCTTGCTATGGAACGGACTTCTTCCAAAAGAAAGTCTTATGGAAAGAAAAAGAAGTCTGTGAAAAAGCAAAAGGTGGAGAAGGATCAAAGAAGAAGAAGGCAGAACCGAAGAAGAAGGTCGATGGCAAAGGAAAGTGTTTCCATTGCAACAGCGACGGCCATTGGAAGCGGAACTGCCCTACTTACCTGGCCACCCTGAAGAACAAGAAGGAAGGTCCTTCTGGAGGTATGCTCGTTATTGAGTCTAACCTTACGGTTTCTTCTGCATCCAGTTGGGTGCTTGACTCTGGTTCTAGTGCTCATCTGTGCACTTCTATGCAGGGTCTTGAGGATAGCAGGAGGCTGAGGGATGGAGACATGATCCTACGCATCGGTAATGGAGCAAGAGTTGCTGCAGTAGCCGTGGGAACATACCCTCTTCGATTACCATCTGGTTTAGACTTAGTTTTAAAAGACTGTTATTATGTGCCTGCAGCTAGCAGGAATTTGATTTCTGTTTCATGCTTAGCACAAGAAGGTTATGTGATCACCTTCTTTAAGGACCATTGTAACATTCTTTATGAAAGAAATAAAATTGCAAATGGTTTCCTTGTTAATGGTCTTTATCAGTTGCATATTGATGTACCTGTTTTAACTATCGAGCAAAACGTGAATGCCAAACGACCTAGGGATAGTCCAAACGACAGATATCTATGGCACCTGAGATTAGGTCATATAGCAGAAGATAGGATTAACAAATTGGAGAAAAATGGGCTATTGAGTCCATTGACTTTTGAGTCATATCCAACTTGTGAATCTTGTCTTCAAGGCAAAATGACTAAACTCCCTTTTGTTGGACATGGGGAGAGGGCCACAGATCTCCTTGCCCTAGTACATACTGATGTGTGCGGCCCATTTGATGTGCCGGCTAGAGGCAATTTTGTCTACTTCATTACCTTTACCGATGATCTGTCTAGGTATGGGTATGTGTATCTTATGAGACACAAGTCTGAAGCCTTTTGAAAAGTTCAAAGAATTCAGACATGAAGTAGAAAAACAAACTGGAAAACCCATTAAGGTTCTTCGATCAGATCGAGGAGGTGAATACCTTAGCCGGGAATTCCTAGACTATCTTAAGGAAAATGGCATAGTCTCTCAATGGACTCCACCAGGAACACCTCAACTCAACGGGGTTTCAGAACGGAGAAATCGGACTCTATTGGATATGGTTCGATCCATGATGAGCTTCACAGACCTCCCTGATTTTCTTTGGGGACATTCATTATTAACTTCAATCTATTTACTGAATAGGGTTCCCTCTAAAACCGTTCCTACCACACCGTATGAGATATGGCACGGTAAGAAACCAAGTCTGAGTCATCTCAGAATTTGGGGTTGTCCGGCTCATGTCAAAAGACAACAAGCGGACAAGTTAGAGTTTAGGTCCTTTAGAGCTCGATTCATAGGATATCCTAAAGAGTCATTAGGATACTATTTCTACATTCCAGAAGACCACAATGTGATTGTGAGTCGACATGCCATATTTCTTGAAAAATAGTTTATTCAAGATAGTGGCATTGGAAAGCAGATTAAGCTTGATGAGAAAGTCTCACAAGCAGAACGAGCTAAGGACCAAGTGGAACCAAATCAGGTTGAGCCAATAAGAACACTACCTCCTCCACCTCGTAGATCGGAAAGAGTTTCCGTCCCCCTGAAAGATACTTAGGTATTATTTCAGAGGATGTAGAGGAAATGTTCCTCATAGGTAATGGTGCTCATGGTGATGATCCCAAAACCTACAACGAGGCGATATCAGATATCGACTCCGAGAAATGGCTTGAGGCAATGAAGTCAGAGAATTGACTCGATGCACTCAAACCAAGTCTGGACCTTGGTAGATCCACCAGAAGGTATAGTACCTATTGGGTGTAAATGGATCTTCAAGAGAAAGATTGGTGCAGATGGGAATGTGGAGACATTCAAGGCTAGACTAGGTGGCAAAAGGTTATAGTCAACGCGAAGGCATTGACTATCAGGATACCTTTTCCCCAGGTAGCTATGCTAAAATCCATCCGCACATTGCTTGCTGTTGCAGCCTATTTCGATTATGAAATATGGCAAATGGACGTGAAAACGGCATTCCTAAATGGATATCTTGAGGAAGATATCTATATGGAACAGCCGCTAGGTTTCACATCCAGTGATACTGATCACAAGGTTTGCAAGCTGCAAAGGTCCATATATGGACTTAAGCAAGCATCTCGGAGCTGGAACACTCGTTTCAATGATGTGATCAAAAAGTTTGGTTTCATCAAAAATGAAGAGGAACCATGTGTTTTCAAAAGGGTCAGTGGGAGCGCTGTTGTCTTCCTCGTATTGTACGTGGATGACATCCTCCTTATTGGGAATGATATTCCCATGTTGACATCAGTCAAGATGTGGTTGTCCAAGGAATTCTCCATGAAAGACCTAGGTGAAGCATCCTTTATTCTAGGAATTAAGGTCTATAGGGATAGACCGAATAGGATGCTAGGACTTTCACAGAAGATGTACATAGAGGAAGTACTAAAGAGGTTTAGTATGGAAAACTCTAAGAGGGGATTAATACCCTTCAGACATGGTATTCATCTTTCCAAGAAGATGTGCCCCAGCACACCTGAGGAAATAGAACGCATGAGCAAGATCCCTTATGCTTCTGCAATAGGGAGCCTCATGTATGCCATGCTATGTACACGACCTGATATAGCCCATGCTGTGAGTGTCACAAGCAGATATCAGTCAAATCCAGGTGAAGAACACTGGACTTCTGTGAAATGTATCCTTAAGTACTTGAGAAGAACTAAGGATATGATGTTGGTCTTTGGTAATGGAGAACTCCAAGTTCCAGGGATACACAGACTCGGACTTCATGTCCGATATAGATGATCGAAAGTCGACATCTGGCAGACTGTTTGTGCTGGAAGAGTTCCTAAGCAAACGGTGATACCATCTCATCCGCGATTACCTTGAGAAAGGTTACGTTGAGGTCAAGAGAGTCAACTCCGCAGATAATGTGGCAGACCCACTTACAAAGCCGTTGGGCCAGCAGAAGATCGAAGCCCACCTTGAGAAGATGGGACTTAGACTTGTAGCCAATTGGCTTTAGGACAAGTGGGAGATTGTTAGATATATGTGCCCTAGAAGCCAGAATTGGCTGACACTTGTAATACACTTCTAGGGGCAAAATTATAATTTTGACTATAATCAATAAAATGGGTTATTTTCTATCACATATGTGTATTTAGTGTCTGTGATACATCCTTTGAGTTAATGGTAATGATAATTCATATTTTCAAGAGTTGAAAATTTAAGACATGAATAATCATTATTAACTCATAAACATGCTCCCGACCATAGGATCATCACGAGGATGGTGATTGATCCGGAAGGTTGGTGTACGAATCGCTTCTCTTTAGTAGATGAGTCTTGAGTCTACGGTGTGGAGACACCGGAGCGAGAGTACAGGTACTCGTTAGAGAACGAGGGCACTGAGCGTGACCACCTCGAGTAGTCATTAGGGAAGTCTACCTTCTCGTCAATGACTGACTCGATGCTGCAGTAGTGTGTCTGGTTCTTTGACCTGAGATGCATCGGCAGTTCACCTTGAGGGTGTTATAGTTTGACTACACCATTACTCGGTCTCCTAGCCATATGGAACCCTGAGGTGTATGTTGGCTATAGCATGTTCATTGTAGGAACTGGATTGCATCAAGATGGAATCTATCTACCTCGGTGGTAGAGGAGCAGCCCTATGATGATCATGAGAATCAAGTCCAGAAGCCCATGGCCATGGCAGAGTGAAATAATAGAAAGAGTTTCTATTTAGATTTTCACATTGGACTCGAATCGAATGATTACATCATATGACAGAGACTAGGGTTTGACGAGTTCACCTTAACCCTAATCTGATCGGGGCTCAAGATAGAAGAACTTAATCACACAGGTAGCTGCACCAAGAGGTTCGCATTCAGCTCTGATGGGTTGCCACCATATACTGCTAGGTGTCACTGGTGGATTTTGGGAGCAATTAGAATGATTTAGATGATCGATCATTCTAGCTGTTCGAATCAGAAGAGTTCTGATCCATCGAAAGGAGTTTCGATGATGTCGATGATAGAGATCATGACATATCCCATTACCATACAGAACTGAACCTAACTGGGTCACACAAACAAGGGTTTGAATCTGGTGATCATCAATTGAACTATCTAGTTCAATTGATCTGAATGAGATTCAATTAGGTTCAAGGAAATCGTGCTAGCACTCGATTGAACCTAACGTTCTTCTTTTACTATCATAAATAAGTTGTCCTGACTGAGCCAAAGGAGTTTGTGCTCAATCAGAGGCCTTCATATGGTCTGACTGGAGGTTGTCCAAGTCAGAAAAGGTTGTCTTATTTTGTAAGACATTACCTGCCATTTTTGGTCACCTGCCATTTCTTGTTCTTTGACTTTGGTCAAAAGTCTACCTTTGACTGGTCAAATGTTGACCATTGACACTTTGACTTTTGACCACATGTCATGCACCTATTGGAGAGCTGGTGGGGGCCTGTCCCCCTGCCAGAACCTGGCAAGGAGAAGGGCGCACGCCACCCTAGGGTGGCGTGTGCCCAAGTTGGAGGCGCCTAGGAGTCCTTGTTGGACAAGGACTCCATCCTCCCTTTTTGGATTCCAATTAGAGTTCTACTAAGAATCCAACTTTGACTGGTCTTAGGCACCCTCTAAGGAGGAATCCAGGGGACTCTATTCCCACCAATCAGATTTAGATCTGATTTCACAAAGGGTTGTGATTGGTTGGGAGGAAGAGGAGTTGGATCACAAGCTTAGTCTATAAATAAGACCCTGCGCCCAACTCAATTCTAATGAATTGAATTGAGATTTCCCATGCCCCAAGGCTGCCTCTCCCCTCCTTCCTCCATGCCATAGTCTTCTCCCCTTGCCTCTCCACGTCCAAAAGGAGTTTTGGACTTAGGTTGGTGCGATTCAGATCAAAGAAAGGCGATCAAAAGCAAGAAGGCTGCGCTGCTGCAAAAGGACGACTGCTGATCTTCAAAAGAGTTTTGAAGATCCTCCAGATCAGATCCAGATCTGATTTTTGGAGGTGTGATAGAGAAGAAGAGGATCTCCAGATCCAACCCGAGTGGATACCGGTAGAGGCCAGGCGCTTGCGTGGCTAGATCCAGAACCTTCCGCTGCAATCAGGATCATCTACAGGGTAATAGGATTACCCAAATCAGGTAAATTAAATTTGATTTAATTTATCTTATTTTATTTTATTTATTAAAATAATAAGAATCAGATCTGAAACATATCAAGATCTGATTGAGATCAAGAGAAAATTTTTTTGAAATATATCTCTTGATCTGATCAGATCTGGAACGAACCTGGACCGGAAAATCAGGATTTCCTTCAACAGATGCTGATTTTTCTTTTTTAAATCTCCATGTGGATTCCTGAGTCAATGCTAACCCATCCACTAGGTTAGTCATAATGGTTATGACTATGTCAAGTCTAGTTTAATGAGATCTAAATCAAATCTTTCTAAGAAAAGATTAAGTCTAAGGTCTTCCACCATTGTAGATGTGCGGGCCCTTCCTGGGGTTGATTGTTCTCAGCTGGTTATAGTGGCTCAGTTGCACCGAAAAGATGCAACCATATCTATTAGACATAAGATACTATGGGCTGGAGGATGGATTGAGCTCAATATTTTGGATACGGTGAGAGACTCAATTAAGAATCTAATCTATGCAAATGGTGGGTCTGACTTAACTAAGGAGTGGATCAATATTCTGGGCACGGTGAGATTCATGAATTAGAGATCAAGTTTGGATGCACCATGATTGGAGAATCATTGAACAAGAGTTATTCACTCATTGGCTAATCCATCATCAATAACTATTAGGTGAGGTGATGAGTCAGTTGGTGGGACCACACCACCCACTAGAAATCATTAATCATGAAGATTTTTGCATCTCTATAGCGAAAGTGTAGGGATCCACGAAAATAGTGGGAGCTAACTTATTTAAAAATAAAATTTTTAAACAAATTGATTAAGTCTTAGTTATAATATCTAACTAGAATCTTTGACTCTCTATATAAAAATATCTGCATCCAATCTATTAGGATGAATCTTGGACATCCATAGACTGACCGAACCAAATTACAAAGATTGGCTCCAAAACATCAAAATCATTTTGGATTTTGAGAAGTTAACTCATGTATTGGATTAGGACCCTCCTACCTTACCAGCACGTCCATCTATTGAACAGAGAGCATCTCTGGATAAGTGGACGGATGAAGATAACAAGACTAGATATTATATGTTGGGCTCGATGTCTGATGAACTTTAGCACCAATATGAAGATATTAGGACTACTCGCCAAATATTGGCTCACCTACAGGAGATGTTTGGTGAACAGAGTCGTGCAGCCAAGTATCAAGTCACTAAATAATTTTTCAAGGCTAAGATGCATGATTGCAGTCAGTCTAAGATCATTGTCTGAAGATGATCAAGGATTTGGAAGAGCTTGAGAAGCTCGAAGTGAGATTGGACTTGGATCTGCAGAATGATATAATTCTGTAATCTTTGACTGATGCATATGGGCAATTCATCATGAACTACCATATGCATAAACTTCAAAATTCCTTGGTCGAACTTATGAACATGCTGGTTACTGCTGAGCTTTCCATGAAAGGTTCTAAAGGCTCAGTACTTGCTATGGAATGAACTTTTTTTAAGAGAAAGTCTTTTGAAAAGAAGAAGAAGTCGGTGAAAAAGTAGAAGGTGGAATGAGAAAAGAAGAAAAAGGTAGAGCTGAAGAAGAAGGCCGTTGATAAAGGAATGTGTTTCCATTGCAACAATGACGGCCACTAAAAGTAGAACTGTCCTACTTACCTAGCCATCCAAAAGAAGAAGGAGGCAGATCCTTCTAGAGGTATGCTCATTATTGAGTCTAACCTTATGGTTTCTTCTGTATCCAATTGGGTGCTTGACTCTGGTTCTAGTGCTTATTTGTGCACTTTTATGCAAGGTCTTGAGGATAGCAGGAGGCTGAGGGATGGCGAAATGATCCTACGCATCCAAAATGGAGCAAGAGTTGCTGCATGGTCATGGGAATATACCCTCTTCGACTACCATCTAGTTTAGACTTAGTGTTAAAAGACTGTTATTATGTACTTGCAGTAAGCAGGAATTTGATTTCTATTTCTTTCCTTGCATTAGAAGGCTATGTAATTAGTTTTCTTAAGGACCATTGTAACATTCTTTATGAAAGAAATAAAATTATAAGTGGTTTCTTAATTAACGATCTTTATTAGTTGATATCGAGCAAAATGTGAATACCATGAAACGACCTAGGGATAGTCCAAATGATACGTATCTATGGCACCTAAGACTAGGTCATACAGTAGAAGATAGGGTTAACAAATTGGAGAAAATTGGGCTATTGAGTCCATTGACTTCCGAGTCATATCCAATTTGTGAATCTTGTCTTCATGGAAAAATGACTAAGCTTTCTTTTGTAGGACATGAGGAAAGGGCCACGGATCTTCTTGCGCTAGTACATATTGATGTGTGTGACCCATTTGATGTGCCGGCTAGAGGCAACTTTGTCTACTTCATAACCTTTACTGATGATTTATCTAGGTATGGGTATGTGTATCTTATGAGAAACAAGTCTAAAGCTTTTGAAAAGTTCAAAGAATTCAGACATGAAGTAGAAAAGCAAACAAGAAACTCATTAAGATTCTTCAATCAGATCGAGGAGGTGAATACCTTAGCCAAAAATTCTTGGACCGTCCCAAGAAAAATGGCATAGTCTCTCAATGGACTCCACCTAGAACACCTCAACTCAATGGGATTTTAGAATGAAGGAACCGGACCCTATTAGATATGGTTTGATCCATGATGAGCTTTATAGATCTCCCTGATTTTCTTTAGAGATACTATTTGTTAACTGCAATATACTTACCGAATAGGGTTCCTTCCAAAATCATTCCTACCATACCGTATGAGATATAGCATGGTAAGAAACCAAGTCTGAGTCATCTCAGAATTTGGGGTTGTCCAGCTCATGTCAAAAGATAATAAGCGGATAAGTTAGACTTTAGGTCCTTTAGAGCTCGATTTATAGGATATCCTAAAGAGTCATTAGGATATTATTTCTACATTCTAGAAGATCATAATGTGATTGTGAGTCGACATGCCATCTTTCTTGAAAAATAGTTTATTCAAGATAGCGGCATTGGAAAGCAGATCAAGCTTGAGGAGAAAGTCTCATAAGAGCAACAAGTTAACGACCAAATGGAGCCAAATCAGGTTAAACCAATCCAATCACTACCTCCTCCACCTCGTAGATTGGAAAGAGTTCCCCATCCTCCTGAGAGGTACTTAGGTACTATTTCAGAGAAAGTAGAGAAAATATTCCTCATAGGTAATGAGGTTCATGGTGATGATCTCAAAACCTATAACGAGACAATATCGGATATCGACTCTGAGAAATGGTTAGAGGCAATGAAGTTAGAAATTGACTCGATGCACTCAAACCAAGTCTGGACCTTAGTAGATCCACCAAAAGATATAGTACCTATTGGATGTAAATGGATCTACAAGAGAAAGATTGGAGCAGATGAGAATGTGGAGACATTCAAAGCTAGATTAGTGGCAAAAGATTATAGTCAATGCGAAGGCATTGACTATCAGGATACCTTTTCATCAGTAGCTATGCTTAAATCCATCTGCACATTGCTTGCTGTTGCAGCCTATTTCGATTATGAAATATGGCAAATGGATGTGAAAACGGCATTCTTAAATGGATTTCTTGAGAAAGATATCTATATGGAACAGCCGCTAGGTTTCACATTCAGTGATGAAGATCACAAGATATGCAAGCTGCAAAGATCCATATATGGACTTAAACAAGCATCTCGGAGCTGGAATACTCATTTTAATGATGTGATCAAATTGTTTGATTTCATCAAGAATGAGGAGGAGCCATGTGTCTTCAAAAGAGGTCAGTGGGAGCGCTGTTGTCTTCCTCGTATTGTACGTGGATGACATTCTTCTTATTGGGAATGATATTCTCATATTGACCATAGTTAAAATGTGGTTATCTAAAGAATTTTCTATGAAAGACCTAGGAGAAGCATCCTTTATTCTGAGAATTAAGGTCTATAGAGATAGACTGAATAGGATGCTAGGACTTTCATAGAAAATGTACATAGAAGAAATGCTAAAGAGGTTTAGCATGGAAAACTCTAAGAGGGATTTGGTATCCTTCAGACATGGCATTCATCTTTCCAAAAGGATGTGTCCTAGCACACCTGAGGAAATAGAATGCATGAGCAAGATCCCTTATGCTTCAGCAATAGGGAGCCTCATGTATGCCATGTTATGTACACGACCTGATATAGCCCATGCTGTGAGTGTCACGAGCAGATATCAGTCGAATCCAGGTGAAGAACACTAGACTTCTGTGAAATGTATTCTTAGATACTTGAGAAAAACTAAGGATATGTTGTTGGTCTTTGGTAATGGAGAACTCCAAGTCCAGGGGAATATAGACTTGAATTTTATGTCCGATGTAGATGATCAAAAGTCGACATCTGGGAGTCTATTTATGTGCAATGATGGAGCTGTCAGTTGGAAAAGTTCTAAGCAGACAGTGATAGTAGATTCTACCATGGAAGTAGAATACATCACTACGTCAGAAGCTACAAAGGAGGCATTCTGGTATAAGAAGTTTGCCATAGAAATTGGAGTGATACCATCAGATGCCATTCCTCTATACTATGATAACAATGGTGTCATAGCCCTTGCTAAGGAGTCGAGGTCTCATCAAAAATCCAAGCACATCGAGCATTGATACCACCTCATCCACGATTACCTCGAGGAGGATTACGTCGAGGTCAAGAGAGTTGACTCCACAGACAATGTAGTGGATCCACTTACAAAGCCGTTGGGCCAGCAAAAGATCGAAGCCCATCTTGAGAAGATGGGACAGATTTATAGCCAATTAGCTTTAGGTCAAGTGGGAGTTTGTTAGATATGTGTGTCCTAGAAGTCAGAATTGGTTGACACTTGTAATACACTTCTAGGGGCAAAATTATAATTTTGATTATAAATAATAAAATGGGTTATTTTCTATCATAAATGTGTATTTAGTTTCTGTGATATATCCTTTGAGTTAATGGTAATGATAATTTATATTTTTGAGAGTTCAAAATTTAAGATATGAATTTTCATTTATTATCTCATAAAATGCTCCTGACCGTAGGATCATCATGAGGATGATGATTGATTCAGAAGGTTAGTGTATAATTGCTTCTTTATAATAGATGAGTCTTGAAACTACAGTGTAGAGACATCAGAGTGAGAGTATAGATACTCATTAGAGAATGAGGACACTGAGCGTGACCACCTCGAGTAGTCATAAGGAAGTGTACCTTCTCATCGATGACTGACTCATAGCTGCAGTGGTGTGTCTGATTCTTTGACTTAAGGTGCATCAGTAGTTTACCTTGAGGGTGTTATAGTTTGACTATACCATGACTCGGTCTCCTAGCCATTTGGAATCCTGAGGTATATGTTGGCTATAGCATGTTCATTGTAGGAATTAGATTGCACCAAGAAGGAATCTATCTACCTCGGTGGATGAGGAGCAGCCCTATGATGATCATGAGAATCAAGTCTATAAGCCTATGGCCATGGTAGAGTGAAATAATATAAAGAGTTTCTATTAAAATTTTCCACATTGGACTTGAATCAAATGATTAAATCATATGATAGAAATTAGGGTTTGACGAGTTCACCTTAACCCTAATCTAATCGGAGCTTCAGATAGAAGAACTTAATCACACAAGTAACTGCACCGAGAGATTTATTTTTAGTTTTGATGGGTTGCCACCATATACTACTAAGTGTTACTGATGGATTATGGGAGCAATTAGAATGATTTAGATGATCGATTATTTCAGTTGTCTGAATCAGAAGAGTTTTGATTCATCGAAAGGAGTTTTGATGATGTCGATGATGGAGATCATGACATATCCCATTACCATACAAAATTGAACCTAACTGGGTCACACAAATAAGGGTTTGGATCTGGATATCATCAATTGGACTAACCCAGTTCAATTGATTTGAATTAGATTCAATTAGGTTCAAGAAAATCATGCTAGCACACGATTGAACCTAACATTCTCCTTTTACTATCATTAAAAGTTGTCTCGACTGAGCCAAATGAGTTTGTGCTCACCCAGGTACCTTTACTTGGTCTGACTAGAGCTTGTCTAGGTCAAAAAAGGGTTATCTTAATTTATGAGATAAATTTGAGACAACACCTACCATTTTCCATCACCTACTAATTCTTGTCCTTTGACTTTGGTCAAATGTTGACCTTTGATCCTTGGACATCTACCCATGTGTCATGTAGCTATTGAAGAGCAGATAGGGGCTTGTCCCCTTACTGAAATTTAGAAAGGATGGGGCGCATGCCTAGGATGGCATGTGCCCATGGATAGGGACGCCTGGAATCCCATACGGATGGGACTCTAGGTTGCTTCTTGGATTCTACTTAGGTGACCCTTACCTATAAACTTTGACTAGTCCTAGGTGCCATCTAAGGATGAATTTATGGGGCTCTCATCTGATTGGATTAGATGATATCATCCCACCAATCAGATTTAGATCTGATTGCACGAAGCAACGTGATTGGTCGAGATGATGTGGCACTGCATGGTGCAGCAGGGTCCATAAATAAACCCTGTCTGCGCCCAACTTTAAATAGAGTTTCTCCTAGCCCACACCCCAAGGCTGCCCCTCTTCCTCCTCTATGCCATCTTCTGATCCTCTCTCTCCTCTCATGCCTAAGGGAAGTTGGACTCCAGTTTGGTGTGATCCAGGTGAGAAAAGGCTAATGAGAAAGAAAGAAGGCAACACTGCTGCAAAGATGACTGCTGATCTTCAGAAAGAGTTTTGAAGATCCTCCAAATTAGATCCAAATCTAATTTTTGGAGAAGTGATAAAGAAGAAGAAGATCTCCAGATCTAGTTCAAGTGGATACCGGTAGAGGTCAGGCACTTATATGGCTAGATCCAGAACGTCAGACAATCAGCAGGATCATCAACGGATAATCAAATACCCACATCAAGATATAAATTAAATTAGATTTAATTTTCTTATATTTTATTTATTAGATCTATAAAATCATATCTGAAATATCTTAGATCTGATATGGATGCTTGAGAGAATTTTTTGAAATATCTCTCTTAATTCGATCAGATCTGAATGAATATGATCTGAGAAATCAGGATTTCTCCTTCATTGAGGAGCTTGTCTACTTCTTCTATGATTGCTTTCTGCCTTTTTGGGGCATGGTTGCACATCTTCTCTTTTATTGATTGATACTTAGGATCAACAGCCAGTCAATGTTCCATGATCTCGATGTCAATTTTTGGCATATTCGTTGAAGCCCAGACGAAGATATCTGCATTCTTCTTGAGGAAGGTGACGAGTTGCTCCCGAACCTCATCGTCCAAGTTGGAGCCGATCTATATGGTGTGCTCCATGTTCTCATCATTTAGGAAGGCGGTCATAAGATCTTCTATGGGTTCGTCCCATTCTTCAATAAGGTCATCATGGACATCTAGCCCATCAATAGGATAAGTGTCAGGCTATTCTTTCTTTCGCAGGGCGATTGAGTAGCAGTGCCTTACCAGAGCTTGATCTCCTCGAACCTCTCCGATCTCATGATTTATCAGAAACTTTATTTTTAAATAATAAGTTAATACCATTGTTCGAAGTGCATTTAGACTAGGTCGGTCGAGAATAGCATTATAGGCAGATGGAGCCTTTATGATTAAAAAATCGATCTATGCCTTAGCCAGCTTCGGGCATTGCCCTACAGTCACAGCCAAAATTATTATGCCCTCAACTGGTATGTAATCGTCAGTAAAGCCTACCAATGGAGAGTTCATTGGTCCCAAGTGGTTATTGAGCAAGGACATTTTCGAGAAAGCATCATAAAATAATACATCGATCGAGCTTCCATTACCCACCAAAATACGGCGTACATCATAGTCGATAATATTTAAAGAGATTACAACTGCATCATTGTGTAGGAACTGAACTCCTTGAGCATCCTCATTAGTGAAAGTGATGGGCTCCTCAGTTCTCCATCTCTTCATTGGTTCTTTAGATCCGTTGGCCTCTTCATGCCGAAGTCCCCTAGAGATAGTGTTGATGATGTCGAGAGATGGCTGATCTTCTTATTGTTCCTTCCTACTTTGTGGTTCAGGCTACGGTAGTACCCTTGGCCGGTCTTTCCTTGCTTCAAACTGGCATCTGAGGAATCAACCTAGTCGGTCTCTTCTGATGAGCTCCTCGATCTCATCTTAGAGCTGAATGCATTCTTCAGTATCGTGATCGTGGTCATGATGGTAGAGGCAATATTTGCTATGATTGCACTTGTCGGGATGAGTGCGCATCTTTAAAGGCCTCGATAGTTGCTCCTTGATCTCCATCAATACTTGCATTTTTGGGGCATTGAGAGGAGCGTAGTTGTGAAATCATCAGAGGGAAGAACCCCACTGTGTCATTCTATCGGGGCTTCCCTGCCTCCGAGCCTGAAGAGGAGTTTGGACTCGCTTACGCTCAGAGAGAGTTCGAGAGTGCAATCAAGCTTCACTTGGCTTTTCTTCCTCAGTGGGCCTGCCCAGCTCACCAATTTGCTACTCTCCAATGGCTTCATTATCCTTAACCTTGAAGGCCTCTTCAGCTCAGGCATAACCTTTATCCCAAGCCAGCATATTGGCAAAGTCCCTGGGATATTTCTTTTCTAGGAAGAATAGCAAATCATTCTTCTGAAGGCCGTCCTTAAGTACGACCATTGCAACCAACTGGTCCAAGTTTCGGACCTCCAATGCAGCTGCATTAAATTGGGTGACATAAGCCTAGATGAATTTTTTCTCCTTCTGCATGATGTTCATCAGGAAATCCAAACCTCGGTGAGGACGTCGGCTGCAAATGAAATGAGGCACAAATTGATGGCTCATCTAATAAAAAAAAAAGATGGTACCCGACTTAAGGGCTAAGTACCAATTTCTGATGGCTCCCTTGAGGGTGGATGGAAAAGCCCGATATAAAATGGCATCTGACACATTATGGAGTAGCATCATCATCCGGAAGGCCTCCAGGTGGTCAATCGGATCAGTGGTCCCATTGTAACTCTCAAATTGAGTGAGCTTGAAGTTCGGCGGGATTGGTTCTTGCATAATCTTCTAGGAAAAAGAAGGATCAGTGCAAATATCATTACCATGGGTGGAGGAAGCGTGATGGAGTTCTTCAATTTATCAGCTCATTTTCTGAAGCTTTTGATCAAGAAGATCTTCACGATCATTGATCTCTAAAATTTTTTGGTCGAGACGGTGTGAAGCCTCCCCTTAGATCGAATCATGGTTCGAGCAAGGGTCCTCCATTCTTTGCTTCTTCTTTTCGGAGATCAGAGATCGGATAGCCCAAGTCGACCATCCCCAGATCGGATCATGAGGCTCCAAGGAAGCCTGCTCCGATCGAATCGATGCTGGGGCCTGTCGATGTATGGCCTACACCATCTTCATGAGACCATGAACCTATTGAACCAGTAGATTGAACTACTCTGCATCCACCATGGCTGTAGGCAGAGCCTGAGTTACCAGAGTTGGAGTAAGAGCGGATAGGTCTGGATGGGATCTGACTGTAGAGGTTGTTGATCATCGGGTCGAAGCTTTCTTAGAAGGCATTCTTTCTCAGAAAAGAATTTTAGAGAGAAAGAAGAGAGATCGCTACCGAGCACTCCTTTTAGAACAAGGAAACCTCAGAAATAGAAGGCTCTTCCTCTAGCACCAATTCTATTGGTGCAGAGTTTGATTATTGTCGGATCGAGCTGGAGTCAAGGAAGATGAGATCGCCATTAGGGACCTGCAAAATAAAGTTTCGCCCAGAGTTGGTGGTGGTGGCTCCGGCAGGACCCTCTGACGATCAAGTTAGCTCTTCTGACCAACAAAAATGAAGTGCTCATGTAAGAATTTAGTAGAGTTTTGAGAAGGAGAAGAGAGCTTAGAGAAAACGTATCTGGAGGATCCCTTTTTATAGATGAAGCTTATCATAACCATCCGATAATAGGCCACTCAGGGCCACATAGAGTTTGTTATGGAGAGTGGTGTGTGTTGTCATGAAGTGGCCATTCATTAAGATTTAATAGTCAAAGTTTGGAGGAAGCAGGCATTGGTCGGTGAAGAGCTTTGACATACATCAATTCTAGAGAAGTTCAGACTCCTAAAGGGAATATGACTAGAGAAGATAATTCGGGAGGAATGCTAGCTAAAATCTAAAAGTAATCCACTAGAGTAATCCAATCGAAGGAGAAGTTTGGAAGGAGTTCGGCTCTTGGAAGAGTTCGAATGAAGGAAAAATCTAAAAGGAGTTTGGCTCTTGGAGAAGTTTGACTGAAGAAGAAGTTTGAAAGGAGTTTCGCTCTTGGAGGTACTAGACTGAAGGAGAAATCTGAAAGGAGTTCGGCTCCTGAAGGAGTCCGACAAAAGGAGAAGTTTGGAAGGAGTTCGGCTCCTAAAGAAATCTGACTAAAGAAAAAATTTGGAAGGAGTTCGACTCCTGTAGAAATCTGACTGAAGGAGAAGTTTAGAAGGAGTTTGGCTCCTGAAGGTATTGAACTAAAGGAGAAATTTGGAAGGAGTTTGGCTCCTATAGAAATTCGACTGAAGAAAAAATTTGGAAGGAGTTTGTCTCCTGAAGGAGTTCGACTGAAGAAGAAATTTGGAAGAAGTTTGGCTCCTATAGAAATCCGACTGAAGGAGAAATTCGGAAGAAGTTCGGCTCCTGTATAAATTCGACTGAAGAAGAAGTTTGGAAGGAGTTCGGCTCCTAGAGGCACTAGACTGAAGGAGAAATCTGGAAGAAGTTCAACTCCTGGAGGAGTCCGACTGAAGGAGAAGTCTGGAAGGAGTTCAGCTCCTGAAGGCACTGGACTGAAGGAAAAAAATTCGGAAGGAGTTCGATTCCTGGAGGAGTCTGACTGAAGAAGAAGTCTAGAAGGAGTTCGGCTCCTGGAGACACTGGATTGAAGGAAAAAATTTGAAAAGGAGTTCGGCTCCTATAGAAATTCGACTGAAGGAGAAATCTAGGAGTTCAGCTCCTAGAGGAGTTCGACTGAAGGAGAAATTTGAAAGAAGTTTGGCTCCTGGAGAAATTCGACTGAAGAAAAAATTTGGAAGGAGTTCGCTCCTATAGAAATCTGATTTGAAGGAGAAGTCCGAAAGAAGTTTGACTCCTAGAGGCATTGGATTGAAGGAGAAATTCAGAAGGAGTTTGGCTCCTAAAGGAGTCTGACTGAAGGAGAAGTTCAAAAGGAGTTCGGCTCTTGGAGGCACTGGACTGAAGGAGAAATCTGGAAGGAGTTTGGCTCTTGGAGAAATTCGACTGAAGGAGAAATTCGAAAGGAGTTCGGCTCCTGTAGAAATCCGACTGAAGGAGAAATTCAGAAGGAGTTCGGCTCCTGAATGAGTTCAATTGCTTGAGGGGTTCGACCGTTGGAGGAAGAATTTTCGATCGAAGCTCCTCCAGGATTACTAGTTACATTAGAATAAGCATCAGGCTAGACTTCGACAGAAGTAGAATTTATCCCCATCAACTGCATTAAAGGATGGCCTCTAGAAGAACGATCTTCTTTTCTTCCTGGAGAAGAAGTACCCCTGAGATTTTGCCAACATGCTGATCCGGATAGAAGGCTATGCTTGAGCAGAGGAAGCCTTCAAGCTAAAGGATGAAGAAGCTGTAGGAGAGTAGCAGGTGGGTGAATCTAGCAAGCCTATGATTATTAAGAAGCTGAGTGAAGCTCGACCGTGCTCCAAAACCCCACCTAAGCATAGATGAGCACTAACCCCTCCACGAGCTCGCCGATAGAGAAGCCTCGATCAAAGGATGCAGTGGAACTTTTCTCCCCGATGGCTCCATAATTATGCTCCTCTGAATGCTCTTAAGATCCAAGTGCTAATGAAAATAAAGGGGTAGCTATCGAGGCTAGAAAGAATGAAGACTCACCTAGCCAAGCACGACTCCAATAAGTATTGCCTCTACCATTGTGACTATAGTCATGATACTAAAGAATGTATGTAGCTCCAAGATGAGAACGAGGAGCTAGTCATACAAGGTCAGCTAGGTTGCTTTTTGAGATGTCAATCGAAAAGGAGGAAAGTTCAGCCAAGAGCCCTCCCGCAACCTAAACCATCTTGAAGGGATGAGCTGCAAGAAGATCGGTCCCCACTTGAAATCATCAACACCATTGCTGGGGGACATCGGCAGGAGGGGATCAGTAAATCAGCAGAGCCAGCAAAGAGGCAGAGAACTAAAGAACCCATTGCTTTCACTGAAGAAGATGCACAAGGAGTTTAGTTTTCGCACAATGACATGGTTGTAGTTACTTTAAACATTGCTGACTATGACGTATGCCGCATTTTGATTGATAATGAAAGCTCTATTGATATTTTATTTTATGATGTATTATCTAAAATATTTATACCTAATAGTCGTATGGGAGCAATAAGCTCTCCATTAGTGGGATTTACCAGCGATGCAGTATCGATTGAAGGAATAATTACCTTATCGATTGTGGCAGGTCAGTACCAAAAACAATCCAAGTCCCAAGTTGATTTTTTGGTAGTAAAAGCATCTTCTGCTTACAATGCGGTTCTTGACTGATCCGATTTAAATGCACTTCGGGCTATGGTTTCAACCTATTACTTAAAGATGAAATTTTTGACAAACCATGGGGTTGGAGAGGTTAGAGGAGATTAGGCTCTAGCATGACATTGTTACACCATTTTCTTGCAAGAAGGAAAGCAAGCAGATCCTTGTCCAGTGGATGGACTTGATAACCATGATGACCTGATTGAAGAATGGGGGGAACCAATCGACGACCTTGTTGCAGTCCCTTTGAATGATGGAAACGAAGATCATACTGTTCATATTGGCTTTAACCTGAAAGAAGAAGTTAAGAAGTAGCTCGTCAACTTCTTGCGAAGGAATGCCAATGTCTTTGCTTCGATACCTGTGGATATGCCTAGGATTGATGCAGAAGTGATGGAGCACCATCTAGCTATGGACCTTTAGCATCGGGCAGTAAAGCAAAAGAAGTATAGCTTTGCACTAGAGTTGTAGAAGACCATCATGGATGACGTTGACAAGCTTCTTAAAGTCAATTTCATCCAGGAGGTGTCCTATCTAGACTAGATCACAAATATCGTTCTCATCAAAAAAGCAAATGGCAAGTGGAGGATGTGCATAGACTTCATAGATATGAATAAGGCTTGTCCAAAAGATAGCTATCCTCTACCTAAAATCGACCAACTGATGGACGCAACCTCAGGCCATGAGCTCCTCACTTTCATGGATGCCTTCTCTAATGATAATCAAATTCAGATGGCATCAGAAGATGAGGAAAAAACTCTTTTATTACTAATCATGATTTTTATTGTTACAGGATTATGCCCTTTGGACTCAAGAATGCAGGTGCCACCTATCGGTGCCTAGTCAACAAGATCTTTAAAGGGCAGATCGGTCATAATATGAAGGTCTATGTGGATGATATATTAGTCTAAATCTGATCTTCAACAAATCATGTCATCAACCTTGAGAAAACCTTCAACATACTTCGAAAGTATAAGATGAAGCTGAATCCAACCAAATGTGCCTTCGAAGTAACCTCAGGAAAGTTTTTGAAATTTATGGTGTCAAGGCATGGCATAGAGGAAAATCCTAAGAAGATTAGAGCTATTTAAGAAATGACTGTACTAAAAATAATAAAAGAGGTTCAATGCATGATAGGAAAGGTTGCAGCTCTGAATCGGTTTGTCTCAAGATTGGCTGAACATTGCATGCCCTTCTTCCAAGTGCTCAAGTAGCCTAAGAACTTCTGTTGGACTTTTGAATGTCAATGAGCTTTTGAAGAGTTGAAGAACTACCTCAACTCACCTCCTCTCCTTGCCAAATCCAAACCTGGTGAAGAGTTATTCTTATATCTTGCGGTATCTCCTATGGCAATTGGAGCTATCCTGATCAGGAAAGAGGCAAAAATTCAAAATTCAATCTACTATATAAGCTGAGTTCTAAGAGATACAGAAATAAGGTATACAAAATTGAAAAGCTAATTTATACTTTGTTGATTGCAGCTAGGAAGCTCCGACCTTACTTCTAGGGATATACAGTCACACTTCTCACTAATCAACCAATCAAGGCTGTACTTCATCGACCCGATATCTCTAAAAGAATAGCTAAATGGGCAATTAAGCTCACCGAGTTTGACATCAATTTTCAACCTCAGTCATCCATTAAAGCTCAAATATTAGCCGAGTTCATAGTAGAATGCACCATCCCAGATCCAACCAAACTTAAGCATCAAGGAGTTGGTACTCCTAATTTTTTGCCGAACTTCATTGAAGAAAGAGCAGATCTCCTTGAGGACTTTCGGGCTCTATATGTAGATGGTTCATCTAATACTTCAGGGGTGGGTGCAAGCTTGATTTTAATCAATCCAGAAGGAGTTATTGCCGAATACGTGCTATGCTTTGAGTTTCCCACAATAAGTAATGGAGCCGAATATGAAGCTCTGATTGTTGGGTTGAGAATAGCTAAAAAATTAAAAGCAAACCATATGAAAGTCTATAGTGATTCTCAATTGGTGGTGGGATAAGTTAATAGTAATTATAAAGCTCGGGAGGAAAGCATGAAGCAGTACTTGAAAAAAGTAAGAAATTTGGTTTCAACTTTTAACAATTTTGACATTCAGCAGATCCCCAGAGCAGAAAATACTAGGGTCGATCTTCTCTCTAAATTAGCTACTTTAGCTCCAAGTGAATTGCCAAAAGAGGTCTTTTTCAAAGTTCTACGACACCCAAGCTTGGAAGAGTCCCAAACTATAATGCAGGTCGATCTTGAGCCTAGTTGGATCGATCCACTTATTTTATACTTTAAAGATGGCACACTCCCATGGGATCCTAAGAAAGCTCAAAAGTTGAGAAACCAAACATCTCGTTATGTTCTATATGAAAATAAATTATACAAGAGGTAATATTCTTTACCACTCCTTAAATATCTTCGACCTTCTGAAGTCGATTATGCTCTAAGAAAAGTTCATGAAGAAATTTGTGGAAACCACCTGAGGCTAGATCTCTATCTTACAAACTACTCCATCAAGGATACTACTGGTCGACTATGCAGTAAGATACCACTGATTATGTAAAGAGATATGACCAATGTTAGAGAAATGCCAATATTCAAAGACAGCCGGCTTCTCAACTTATACTCCTGAGCGCTCCTTGGCCATTTGCACAGTGGAGGATAGACATACTTAAGCCCTTTCTCATGGCATCTGGACAGCGAAAATTTCTTCTAATGGCAGTGGATTACTTCACCAAGTGAGTTGAGACCGAACCCCTGGCTAAAATTACTGAAACTAAAGTGCAAGACTTCATCTAGTAGTTGATAGTCTGCAGGTTTGGCCTACCTCAGACTCTCATTACTGATAATGGATGCCAGTTTATGGAAGCAAAATTTGCTAAGTTTTATAAAGATCTGAATATATCCCATCATTTTATATCTGTGGCTCACCCTTAAGCAAATGATGAGGTCGAGGTAATCAACAAAATCCTACTTCAAGAAATAAAAGCAAGGCTTGAAAGAACGAAAGGAACATAGGTGGATGAATTTTATCATGTGCTTTGGGCTTATAGAACCATCCAACGGTTACCAACTGGAGAAACTCCCTTTGCATTGGTCTTTGGGACAAAGGTGGTAATCCCAGTTGAACTTGGACTTCCTTCGGCACGAGTCGAAGCCTTTAATGAATAGAATAACTCATAGGATCTCAGGGCAAATCTTGATCTATTGGAAGAAAAGTAAGAGAAGGCTCAGATCAGGATGGTAGCTTATAAGCAAAGGGTAGCCTGTTACTACAACTCCAGAGTTAGAATTAAAGTTTTCAAAGTTAGAGATCTGGCACTGTGAAGGGCTGACATCTCCCAGCCACAAAATTAGGGCAAGCTTGCTCCAAACTAGGAAGACCCTTATGAGGTTGTGGAAATTGTCCGACCAGGAACTTACTATCTGAAGGAACTTGGAGGGGCTACAATTCCACAACCTTGGAACTCAAAAAATATGAGAATGTACTATCAATAATTTTATTTTAATAAAATTTTCTTACTTTAACATTTTTATCTTTAGTCCAAAACTATGCAATGATAGAAAATTATTCAGCCAAACTTCATTCTCAAGCGAAAAATAAGGCCTTCAATTATTTAAGATAGGAGGTTAACCTCGTTGCAACGAGGGTGAAGGCCTCCGGTTATTTAAGATAGGAGGTTAACCTCGTCACAGCGAGGGTGAAGGCCTTCGGTTATTGAAGATAGGAGGTTAACCTCATCGTAACAAGGGTGAAGGACTTTGGTTATTCAAGATAGGAGGTGGACTTCATCCAAACTTAGGTGATAACTGGCCATGTCAGGAATAGGAAGTGGACCTCATCCTGAAATGAATAAAGACCTCCATGGGAGACCAAAGGCCTCAGACTCTCAGATGGGAGGTTGATCGTAGATATAAAGACTTTCAGTTCCCAGACAAAGAAATAGAAGTTATTATTTCAAGGTGACATCGACATTAGGCGCGATAAGAAAATAAAGAAGACTTGCAAGCATTGAACCAAGATGAAACATAAAAGAATAATTGAAAGTAATACCATTTTATTAAAGTTAAAGTTCATTACATAGGTCCTTAATTGTTGAAAATTATGTCCCAAAGCCAACTGTCAGCCAATTGATGGTTGAGATATTATAATTAATTTATTAATTAATGAAAAATATTTTGACATCTTTTTTCATCATAAATTTACATCTTCTAATGAACTCCATTATTGTGATGAAATCCTTAGAACTATTTAGTTTTAATAAAGAGAGGATTTATCGATTAGTCCTTAAATTTATTCATGATCAAATGATAGGTTGTTAATTATGATGACAGCATCTATCGAGCATAGATCGCTATATGCCATATAGGTTGGTTGTCCTCTTAATCAAGATGTATGGAGACACTGGTATGGCATACAGGTGAGATGTATGGGTACATCATCATTGAATGTGATCAATTTTAGAGCATTCTACTATCGAGAATGTCTTTGATGGGATATAGGTATAAGTATCTCTTAGATCTGAGATCACCTCAGTGACTTGCAAGCAACTCACTGTGCTTTGGTATTGGACTAATTGAATTGCTAATTCAATAATGAAAGACTTTTGGGCACAGTCAAGTACTTGTGAAGTCAAAGTGTGATCAAGACGGAATTGACCACTCCAAGAGTTGGAGAAGAATGCATCACTGTATTTCAATATAGCAAAACCTTGGTCAAGATTATCCATCAAATGGATTTGGTATTTTGAAATACAATGTAGACATTCTGATCAGAGTTGATAGTTGAACTCTAATGTGTCCTATGAGCATTGTGGTCAAGGGGATGAATTATATAAAAACTATATCCGCATGGGTTCTAAGGATGGTGTTCTACACCTTCGACCTATCCGACTGTCAGGTATCATTGCTAGATGATCAATTCGATTAGTAGAGAAATTTGTTACTATGCTATCAACTTAGATTTGGACCTATGAGATCACATACATTAGATCTTATGATCTGATTAGATGGTTGATCAATGATTAAGAATCGTTCCAGGGTTAAACAATCAATACGATTAGTGTTTAACCTAGTGCAAGTGTTGCAGGAGGATCGATTAGCAATTGGATTGCTAATTGGCTTAATTGATTAAGTCAATAGACTGAGATTAAGTTTAATTAAATATGATTTAATTAGATTTAGTTTTAACTTGATTGGATTAAGTTCAATTGGTTTATTGGATAAGCCAAGTGCAAGGAAAAACTAGTCCTAGTCTAATTAGGACTTGGATTAACCTAATTTTCTAATTTGATTAAAAAATAAATTAGAATTAAATCTAATTTAATCTAATTTAATTAAGTTCTTAAATGGGTTAGGGTCTTATTTAATTGGATTGATTTAATCTTGATTTTATTTGGTTAAAAGATCTTATTTGACCAAGTTAAAATAAAAGTCCTAGTCACAAATAGGAGTCCTAGTGTGACTAGGACTCCCTATCTCCTTGTGCCACCCTAGTCCCAACTTCCTTCATACCTATTTTCTAGGTATTTTTCATGGAAAATCCATTTCTTCCTGATTTCCATGCCCCATCTCTCCCTCCAAGTCATATTTGGAAGTTAGGTGGAAGACCAAGTCAAAGGAGGAATTGGTTTTTCTTAGGATTCTATGAGATAGAATCCTTATTGATCAAAACATCTTCTCTTAAGTGCCATCCCCTCTTTTAATTAATTTTTCTCTTATTTCATGAAAATAATCTCCTTTTTTGTGCACCCTCCCTTGCTGGTCCATGCCAAAAATTATGGAGGAGGCGCCCAATTGGGCGCCCCAACAACTTCCCATGTTTGGATATTCCTAGTCTAGAAATTTGACCTAACTTGGACTCTTTTATTTTCTTATTTATTGGATGAATTTTATTCTAATTTTTTTGTGGAATATAGAGCTTTGGGTTGTGCAAAAATCAGAGAAAGAGGGTCCTTGGGCATGGGGGTTTCATAGGCACTAAACTAGGTGTCTAGGTGAGAGAAAAGAGAAGAAAAAGAGGATCTTCTTCTAGGGCTATTTTATTTTCAATCTCTCCGCCTTTCGTTTGAGTTTCTTTGAGTGAGTCTTAGATCATCAAACTCTCATCTTCCTTCTCATATTTTGGAGAGTTCAAATTTTGAAGAAGGGATCATCGAATCGATCATCGAAAAAGGATCAGTACAGTACTAGCATGCTGTGCTGATTTCTTGCATCGAACTTCAGATCAGAGATCATAGGCTCGTGTGGACGACTCCTAGAGGCCGGACACATGTGCAGCTCATGACTTCATCCTCAAGCTTGGATCAGCAAGTTAGAACATCTAAACTTGCTTAGGTAATAGATCTGATCTATAAACTTCATACCTGCATTTGATGTAGTATAGATCTAGGTTGATTAGATCAACCTTTTTTTTCTTATTTGATTTTAATTTTTGATTTAATATCATACCTTAATCATGTAATAGATCTAAAATCTAGGTATTTACATGATTATTTAAATAAATTTTAGATTTATTTAAGTCTTCTGTTGTAAGATCTTGTAAAAGTTTCAAGATCTACCTGTGAAACCTTAGATCTGGTTCCTTTAATTGATATCAGAGCCTAGGTTCTTATTATATGATTTTTGTGTATATCTAAATTATTTTTTAGATTAGATCTAATTTATAATTTAATTATTAAATCTAAAATTAAAAAAATAAAATATTTTAGATTGCACGGACTGCCATAAGATTGTCCTACTATAAGGTTTATCCCTTATAGTGAATAGGTATCCTAGTACGTGCTGATCTAAAATATTGATCATAAAATTTTAAATTAGATCCAAGAGATTTTATAATCTGATAAAAAATATTTTAATCTAATTTCAAGCATCATAAATGTGTTAAATTTGATCTAGTGAGATTTATGATCGATTATTATTGAAATTATTTCAATTACATGAACCTGTTTAGATTAAATCTAAAGTAGTTTTATGTTTATTATACTTGCATATTGATTATGAATCAAACATGCAATTTGGTTGATAGAACCATATTGTAAAAATATTTTACAAATATGAAAATCATTTTCGAAAAGATGAATCCCAACCCTCAGCCCAAAACTTAATTGAAAATTAAGAAGTTGATTGATTAGGATCTAGGATTGTGAATTGAAGATCCTAAGACACAAATCATAATACATTGGATTAAATGGGTTAGTGGAAATTTGATCTATTAATTGGGTTAGACCTAGGGTTAGATTAAAGAATGGACTTAATTAGAGAATTGACTAAATCTAATCAATTGTTGTCTTAGATTAGGTCAAGAATTCTCTAGATCAATTATAATAGTTATAGTTGGTCATGTCTATATCTTTAACAAAACCCAAGATGGACTTGATTCTTGGCTATGCGGTCTAGCATGAATTGTTAGGTTGATCTAATTGAAACTAATTAAACCAGTTGGTGTCTAAGATAAATCAGACCAGTAGTTTTTAATTGGCAGTCCGTTTATTTGGCCATTTCTGATGGTGTCTAAGGCAAGCCTGGCATACCCTTCCACTTATCGAACTTATGTGGCTTCTTGATGAGATTATGTTTTGATCGGATCGCTTGACTATTCGAGCCAATCTATGTCAGCTAGGTAAATCAGTTTGACTAATTTAGGTGCTCCTAAACTAGCCTATTAATGGTCTCCCTTAAGCTGACTTGGTAAAATTAGTGGAAGGATCATGATAAGCTGGTTAATCTGACCTACTCACTTCTATAAATGAATCCTCTAAAATTATTAGGTCCCTAAAATGAAATAGTTATATTATAACTGGATCATAGCCTCCCATTAAAGTGGATGATAATGGGTCCATTAGTTGGATAATCATTGGAGGCCCAAAGGCCTGGTGCTTATCGGTTGATGGAATTATCATTCATTTTATGATCTCTTAGATACATTTTTCTAAATGGTGGTCAGGTGGGCCAACTAAAGTTGGACCTGATCATTCATTGGTTGGATGGACCAAATATGGTCATGTTAATGGTTGGACCTAACTGGATCCTTTTCTGAGAAGGCCAAAGTCAACTAATCTGGATCTGGGGCAAAATTTAATTACTAAAAATTATTTAAAAAAATAATTGATTATGAACCTATCCTTAGATGTACATGGATGGACCAAGCAAAGTTGGACTTGTGTATAGTCTATGTGGATTCTAGTACCCATTAAGAAATTAGGATAATTTTTCAAATTGGAGGTAGAGGCTACTAATTCAAATAAAATAGTGGAAGAAACCTTTTGATTAAAGTCCAAATCTTTAGGTTTAATGAATCAGTTACTAATTAGATTTTGATTTTTCTTTATGCAGACATGGCCACTCCTCTATTGCTCCAATCATTGTTGGACAATGATAAGTTGGTGGGACCAACTTCGGTAGTTGGTACCAAAAGTTGAAGATTATCCTGAAGCATGAACGAATCCAATATATGCTGACGGACCTACAATTGAGGAGCTAGCTGCCAATACACGTGGAACAGTCAAAGACACTTATCAAAAGTGGCTCAGTGATCGAACCATGGTGCGCTGCATTATGCTGGTTGCAATGAGCGATGAGTTCAATCATAAGTTTGAGATAGCTCAGCCAAATGAAATGCTCCAAGTGTTGGAGGATTCTTTCAGCACACTCGATGACGTTGAGAGGCATAGGACTAGTTGTGCTATCTTCAACACCAGAATGCAGGATGGTGCCTCTATTACTAATCATGTATTGTACATGATTGAGCTGATAGAGCGCTTGAGCAAGCTCGGCTTTTTCTTGCACAAATAACTTAGAAAAGATGCAATACTGAACTCGCTACCCAAGTCTTATCTCCCATTCCTTACACATTATAGAATGTCAAAGCCTAGTGGATTACCATGGGTTACTGGGATTACTTCAGAATTTTCAGAAGAATCACCAACTCCATAAGGAGTCGGTGAACTTAGTGGGAGGTTCATCTTCTCATTCTCGATCCTTTGGAAAAGGGAAGAAGAAGAAGAAGAAGAAAGCAAAGAAGGTGCATGTTCATACTAGGATACTTGTGTAGGCTCAGACCCCAAAGACCAAGCCTGATAAGAGTTAAGCCGAATGCTTCTTTTACAAGAAGCGGGAGCACTGGAAGAGAAACTGTCCTCAGTATATTGCCTCCCTAGATCCGAATAGGCAGACAAAGAAGCAAGCTATTGTTGGGCAAGATATTTATATGATAACTCCTTGCAATTTCTCTATTTATGATATTACTGACTGAGCATTGGATACCAGTAGCTCTTACCATATTTATAATTCATTACAGGGGTTGCAGGTCAATAGAATATTCAAGCAAGACGAGAGATTCCTAAATGTTGGAGATGGAAGACTAGTTTCAGTTCTAGCTTTAGAAATTTTGAAATTTGTATTTGAATCTCATACTGTTGTTCTTAGTGATTGTCATTTCTATCCTAGTTTCTTTTTAAATATCATTTCTATAGGTCTTTTGGCCATGAATAATTATGAAATTTTAATAACGAAATGAGTTTGTAATGTCATTGTGAATGGTGTTACTGCTTTCTATGGACAATTGAATAATGGTGTATATATGTTATCACAACCTATTAATATAGTCTATTCTACTAGCAAGCATCCTAGATTAGATAATGTATCAGATATCTACTTATGGCACTATAGGTTAGGTCATATAAACAAGAACAGGATAAACAGATTATCTCAGGAGGAAATCCTTGAAGTTAATAATTGTGAATTACTTCCAACCTGTGAGTCATGTCTTCTTGATAAAATGATCAAGTCACCTTTCATTAGAAAAGGTGAGAGAGCCAATGAGCTCCTAGGTCTAGTACAAACTAATGTATGTAGACCAATGAGTACAAGTGCCAGAGATGGATATGTCTACTTCATCACTTTCACAGATGATCTATCTACATATGGATATATCTATCTGATGAAACATAAGTTGGATTCTTTTGAAATATTCAAATGATTCCAAAGTGAAGTAGAAAAATAAATTGAAAAGAGTATTAAAACTCTTCAATCTGATCGAGGAGGAGAATACCTTTTTGGTGAGTTTCTTACATATCTAGGAGAGAATAGAATTTTTTTCCAATGGACTCCTCCTAGAACACCACAGCATAATGGTGTGTCTGAAAGGAGGAATCAGACTCTGTTAGACATGGTTTGATTCATGATGGGATTTGCCAGCTTGCCAATATCCTTTTGGGGATATGCACTCGAATTGGCTTGTTATCTATTAAATAGGGTTCCAAGTAAGTCTATAGTTAAAACTCCATATGAGATATGGATAGCTAAGCCAGCACTTTCACACCTTAAGGTTTGGGGGTGCCCGGCTTATGTCAAACGGTTAGTTACAGACAAACTTGAACCTAGGTCTGATAAGTGTACATTTATAGGATACCCAAAAGAGATCAAAGGATACTATTTCTACCATGTCGATGAACAAAAGATGTTCGTCAGCCTTAAGACAACCTTTTTGGAAAAGAAGTTTCTTGATGAAGGAACTATTGCCTCTAAGGTCAAACTTGATGAAGTTCAATAGATAGAAAGTCCAATACAAAATGTTGAACGTAAGTCGTATTTGATCAGATCAAATCTGAAGCCTAGTGAATCCGCACCATTAAGATGATCCAGCAGAGTATCCTGCCATCCAGACAAATACTATGGATTCTTGGTCCAGGATGCTGATCCCATCAAACTCGATGAGAACGATGAGGAATCTATCACTTATATGGATGCGATGCAAAGATCCGACTCTGAGAAATGGCTAGAAGCCATGAGATCCAAAATGGATTCCATGAAGGTCAATGATGTATGGACATTAGTTATCTCACCTGAAGGAGTTAAACCCACTGGATGTAAATGGGTCTTTAAAAGGAAGAGGAGCACAGACAAAAATATAGAGATCTATAAAGCCCGTCTGGTTGTCAAGGGGTATCGTCAACGTTATGGTATTGACTATGATGAGATGTTCTCCCCTATGGCAATGCTTAAGTCCATCTGGATCATGTTTGCTATTGCTGCCCATCTAAACTATGAGATCTGGTAGATGGATGTGAAGACATCTTTCCTAAATGAAGAGCTGACTGAAGAGGTGTATATGATACAACCTGAAGGGTTTACATCCACAAATGAGTCCAAGGTGTGCAAGCTTCAAAGATCCATTTATGGATTGAAGCAGGCATGTCAGAGTTGGAACATGCATTTTGATAAAGTGATCAAAATGTATGGCTTCATTAAGAACAGAGAAGAACCCTGCATTTATAAATAGGCAAAGGGTCCAGTAGTGGTATTTCTTATTTTGTACGTGGATGATATTCTCTCAATCAAGAATGACATCCCCACACTACAAGGAATAAAAGTCTAATTATCATCATAGTTATCCATGAAGGACTTGGGTGAAGCATCCTACATCCTAGGGATGAAGATCTATAGGGATAGATCTAAAAGGATGCTTGGTATATCCCAATCCACGTATATAGAAACTATGTTAAAGAGGTTCCGCATGGAGAATTCCAAAAAGGACTATCTTCCGATAGGCCAAGAAATTTCTTTCCTTAAGAAGCATTGTCCGACAACTCCTAAAGAGAGAGAGCATATGAGTAGAATTTCATATGCTTCAATAATGGGGTCTATCATGCATGCAATGATATGTACGAGACCAGATGGGGTATAGTCACTAGGTGTAGTGAGTAGATACCAGTCTGACCCTGGAGAAAATCACTAGAAGGTGGTTAAAACCATCTTTAAGTATTTGAGAAATACTAAGGACCAATGGTTGATTTATGGTGAGTTAGATCTGAAGCTTGTGGAGTTTACAGACTCCAACTTTCAATTTGATCATGATGACAGTAAAAGTATGTCAGAATATATCTTTACTCTAAATGGTGGAACCATCTGCTAAAAAAATTTCAAGCAACATATAGTGGCTGACTCTGTTTGTGAAGCAGAGTATATGGCAACATCAGATGTAGTAAAGAAAGCTATGTGGCTAAGAAAGTTCATCATCAAGCTCGAAGTAGCATCATCTATTGATGGTCCAGTCTTGCTCTACTGCGATAGCACTGGCGCCATATCTCAAGCAAAGGAATCGAAGGCACACCAGCGAACAAAGCACATTCTATGCCACTTCCATTTGGTCTGTGAGATCATAGATTGTGGTGATGTCGATCTTCAGAAGATTGACAGAAAGGAGAACCTAACCGACCCCTTCACTAAAGCCCTAGCAATCAAGGAGTTTGACAACCATAAGTCGAAGATGGATATTAGATACAGTGCCAAGTGGCTTTAGGATAAGTGGAAGTTGTTGAAAATTATGTTCCTAAGCCAATCGTCAGTCTATTGATGGTTGAGATATTATAATTAATTTATTAATTAATAAAAAATATTTTGGCATCTTTTTTCATCACAAGTTTACATCTTCTAATGAACTCCATTATTGTGATGAAGTCCTTAGGACTATTTAGTTTCAATAAAGAGAGGATTTATCGATTAGTTCTTAAATTTATTCATGACCAAATGATAGGTTGTTAATTAGGACAATAATGTCTATCGAGCATAGGTCGCTATATGCCATATAGATTGGTTTTTCTCTTAACCAAGATATGTGGAGACATTGGTATGGCATACAAGTGAGATGTATAGATACATCATCATTGAACATGACCAACTCCAGAGCATTCTGCTATCGAGAATATCTCTGATGGAATATAGGTATAAGTATCTCTTAAACCTGAGATCACCTTAGTGACTTACAAGCAACTCACTGTGCTTTAGTACTAGACTAACTAAATTTCTAGTTCAACAATCAAAGGCTTATGGGCATAGTCAAGTACTTGCAAAGTCGGAGTGTGATCAAGATGAAATTGACCACTCCAAGAGTTGGAGAAAAATGTATCACTGTATTTCAATATAGCAAAACCTTAGCCAGGATAATCCATCAGACGAATTTGGTATTTTAAAATACAATATGGACAACCTGATCAGAGTTGATAGTTGAACTCTGATGTGTCCTACGAGCATTGTAGTCAAGAGGATGAATTATATGAAAACTATATTCGCATGGGTTCTAAGGATGGTGTTCTACACCTTCGACCTATCCGACCATCAGATATCATTGCTAGATGGTTACTTTGATTGATATAGAAATTTATTCTTGTGCTACTGGCTTGAGTTTAGATCTATGAGGTCATACACATTAGAGCTCACGATCTGATCGGATGGTTGATCAACAACTAAGAATTGTTCTAAGGTTAAACAATCAATATGATTAGTGTTTAACGTAGTGCAAGTATTGCAGGAGGATCAATTAGCAATTGAATTGCTAATTGACTTAATTTGATTAAGCCAATAGACTAAGATTAAATCTAATTAAATATGATTTAATTATATTTGGTTTGGGCTTGATTGGATCAAGTCTAATTAGTTTATTGGATAAACCAAGTGCAAGGAAGAACTAGTCCTAGTCTAACTAGAACTCAAATTAATCCAATTTTCTAATTTGATTAAAAAATAAATTAAAATTAAATCTAATTTAATCTAATTTAATTAAGCTCTTAAATGGATTAGGGTTTTATTTAATTAGGTTGGTTTAATCTTGATTTTGTTTGGTTAAAAGATCTTGTTCGACCAAGTCAAAACAGGAGTCCTAGTGTGACTAGGATTCCCTATCTCCTTGCACCACCTTGGTCCCAACGCCCTCCATACCTATTTTTTAGATATTTTTCATGAAAAATTCCATTCTTCCTGATTTCCATGCCCCCTCTCTCCCTCCAAGTTATATTTGGAAGTTAGGTGGAAGACCAAGTCAAACGAGGAATTGGTTTTGCTTAGGATTCTATGAGATAGAATCTTTGTTGACCAAAACATCTTCCCTTGAGTGCCACCCTCTTTTTTAATTAATTCTTCTCATATTTCATAAAAATAATCTCCTTTTTTGTGCACCATCCCTTTCTGGTCCATGCCAAAAATTGTGGAGGAGGCGCCCAAC
>QRFJ01006191.1:0-49978 GCA_006176705.1 Cocos nucifera | reverse complement strand
CAGCCTAATAGGATTAAGTCTGGGTCAAGATCGAGTCACGATCAAGCAAGACCTAATTAGGCTCAGAGGTTAGAGTCTGGATTGTAGGCTAACCCAATTGGTTCTGACTCAACAATTTGGTGTCTAAGGTAAGTTTGGCACAGACGACCGACTGGTTTTTAATTGGAAGCTACTCGACCTGAATGCGTTCTTGTGCGAGTTAACGGCATATTCCTTCCACCGGTCTCACTTACCTGGCCATATCTGTTGACACAGTTCTGATCTGAGGTGGTCAATAATCCGAGCTAACCCATGCCACTAGGTTAGTCATAATTGTTATGACTAAGCCAAGTCTAGTTTAATGAGACCTGAATCAATTCTCCCTAAGAAAAGATTAAGTCTGAGGTCTTCCACCATTGTAGACGTGCGGGCCCTTCCCGGGGTTGATTGTTCTCGGCTGGATACAGTGGCTCAGTTGCACCGGGAAGACGCAACCATGTCTATTAGGCATTGGATGCTATGGGCTGGAGGATGAGTTGGGCTCAATATTTCCGGATACGGTGAGAGACCCAATTAGGAACCCAGTCTATGCAAATGGTGGGTCTGACTTAACTAAGGAGTGGATCAATATTCCGGATACGGTGAGATTCATGAATTAGAGACCAAGTTTGGGTGCACCATGATTAGAGAATCATTGAACAAGAGTTGTTCACTCATTGGCTAACCCATCACCAATAACTGTTAGGTGAGGTGATGAGTCAGTTGGTGAGACCGCACCACCCACTAGAAATCATCAATCGTGGAGATTTTCGCATCTCTACAGAGGGAGTGTAGGGATCCGAGAAAATAGTGGGAGCTAATTTGTTTAAAAATAAAATCCCTAAACAAATTGGTCAAGTCAAAATTACAGTATCTAACTAGAATCTTTGACTCTCTACAGGAAAATGTCTGCGTCCAACCCACTGGCACGTATCCTAGACACACATAGACTGACTGGACCCAATTATAAAGATTGGCTCAGGAACTACAAAATTGTTTTGGGTTCAGAGAAGTTAACACATGTTTTGGACCAGGACCCTCCCACCTTACCAGCTCGTCCATCCACTGAACAGAGAGCGTCTCTGGAAAAATGGATTGACGAAGACAATAAGGCCAGATACTACATGTTGGGCTCGATGTCTGATGAGCTCCAGCGCCAACATGAAGATATCGGGACTGCTCGCCAAATGTTGGCTCACCTGCAGGAGATGTTTGGTGAACAGAGTCGCGCAGCCAAATATCAAGTCACGAAATGACTTTTTAAGGCTAAGATGCGTGATGGGCAGTCAGTCCAAGATCACTGTCTGACAATGATCAAGGACATGGAAGAGCTTGAGAAGCTCGGTGTGAAGTTGGACTTGGACTTGCAGAACGATATTATTCTGCAATCCTTGACTGATGCATATGGGCAATTCATCATGAATTACCACATGCATAAACTTCAAAATTCCTTGGCCGAGTTGATGAATATGCTGGTTACCGCTGAGCTTTCTATGAAAGGTTCTAAAGGCTCAGTTCTTGCTATGGAACGGACTTCTTCCAAAAGAAAGTCTTATGGAAAGAAAAAGAAGTCTGTGAAAAAGCAAAAGGTGGAAGGATCAAAGAAGAAGAAGGCAGAACCGAAGAAAAAGGTCGATGGCAAAGGAAAGTGTTTCCATTGCAACAGCGACGGCCATTGGAAGCGGAACTGCCCTACTTACCTGGCCACCCTGAAGAACAAGAAGGAAGGTCCTTCTGGAGGTATGCTCGTTATTGAGTCTAACCTTACGGTTTCTTCTGCATCCAGTTGGGTGCTTGACTCTGGTTCTAGTGCTCATCTGTGCACTTCTATGCAGGGTCTTGAGGATAGCAGGAGGCTGAGGGATGGAGACATGATCCTACGCGTCGGTAATGGAGCAAGAGTTGCTGCAGTAGCCGTGGGAACATACCCTCTTGCGATTACCATCTGGTTTAGACTTAGTTTTAAAAGACTGTTATTATGTGCCTGCAGCTAGCAGGAATTTGATTTCTGTTTCATGCTTAGCACAAGAAGGTTATGTGATCACCTTCTTTAAGGACCATTGTAACATTCTTTATGAAAGAAATAAAATTGCAAATGGTTTCCTTGTTAATGGTCTTTATCAGTTGCATATTGATGTACCTGTTTTAACTATCGAGCAAAACGTGAATGCCAAACGACCTAGGGATAGTCCAAACGACAGATATCTATGGCACCTGAGATTAGGTCATATAGCAGAAGATAGGATTAACAAATTGGAGAAAAATGGGCTATTGAGTCCATTGACTTTTGAGTCATATCCAACTTGTGAATCTTGTCTTCAAGGCAAAATGACTAAACTCCCTTTTGTTGGACATGGGGAGAGGGCCACAGATCTCCTTGCCCTAGTACATACTGATGTGTGCGGCCCATTTCGATGTGCCGGCTAGAGGCAATTTTGTCTACTTCATTACCTTTACCGATGATCTGTCTAGGTATGGGTATGTGTATCTTATGAGACACAAGTCTGAAGCCTTTTGAAAAGTTCAAAGAATTCAGACATGAAGTAGAAAAACAAACTGGAAAACCCATTAAGGTTCTTCGATCAGATCGAGGAGGTGAATACCTTAGCCGGGAATTCCTAGACTATCTTAAGGAAAATGGCATAGTCTCTCAATGGACTCCACCAGGAACACCTCAACTCAACGGGGTTTCAGAACGGAGAAATCGGACTCTATTGGATATGGTTCGATCCATGATGAGCTTCACAGACCTCCCTGATTTTCTTTGGGGACATTCATTATTAACTTCAATCTATTTACTGAATAGGGTTCCCTCTAAAACCGTTCCTACCACACCGTATGAGATATGGCACGGTAAGAAACCAAGTCTGAGTCATCTCAGAATTTGGGGTTGTCCGGCTTCATGTCAAAAGACAACAAGCGGACAAGTTAGAGTTTAGGTCCTTTAGAGCTCGATTCATAGGATATCCTAAAGAGTCATTAGGATACTATTTCTACATTCCAGAAGACCACAATGTGATTGTGAGTCGACATGCCATATTTCTTGAAAAATAGTTTATTCAAGATAGTGGCATTGGAAAGCAGATTAAGCTTGATGAGAAAGTCTCACAAGCAGAACGAGCTAAGGACCAAGTGGAACCAAATCAGGTTGAGCCAATAAGAACACTACCTCCTCCACCTCGTAGATCGGAAAGAGTTTCCCGTCCCCCTGAAAGATACTTAGGTATTATTTCAGAGGATGTAGAGGAAATGTTCCTCATAGGTAATGGTGCTCATGGTGATGATCCCAAAACCTACAACGAGGCGATATCAGATATCGACTCCGAGAAATGGCTTGAGGCAATGAAGTCAGAAGATTGACTCGATGCACTCAAACCAAGTCTGGACCTTGGTAGATCCACCAGAAGGTATAGTACCTATTGGGTGTAAATGGATCTTCAAGAGAAAGATTGGTGCAGATGGGAATGTGGAGACATTCAAGGCTAGACTGGTGGCAAAAGGTTATAGTCAACGTGAAGGCATTGACTATCAGGATACCTTTTCCCCGGTAGCTATGCTAAAATCCATCCGCACATTGCTTGCTGTTGCAGCCTATTTCGATTATGAAATATGGCAAATGGACGTGAAAACGGCATTCCTAAATGGATATCTTGAGGAAGATATCTATATGGAACAGCCGCTAGGTTTCACATCCAGTGATACTGATCACAAGGTTTGCAAGCTGCAAAGGTCCATATATGGACTTAAGCAAGCATCTCGGAGCTGGAACACTCGTTTCAATGATGTGATCAAAAAGTTTGGTTTCATCAAAAATGAAGAGGAACCATGTGTTTTCAAAAGGGTCAGTGGGAGCGCTGTTGTCTTCCTCGTATTGTACGTGGATGACATCCTCCTTATTGGGAATGATATTCCCATGTTGACATCAGTCAAGATGTGGTTGTCCAAGGAATTCTCCATGAAAGACCTAGGTGAAGCATCCTTTATTCTAGGAATTAAGGTCTATAGGGATAGACCGAATAGGATGCTAGGACTTTCACAGAAGATGTACATAGAGGAAGTACTAAAGAGGTTTAGTATGGAAAACTCTAAGAGGGGATTAATACCCTTCAGACATGGTATTCATCTTTCCAAGAAGATGTGCCCCAGCACACCTGAGGAAATAGAACGCATGAGCAAGATCCCTTATGCTTCTGCAATAGGGAGCCTCATGTATGCCATGCTATGTACACGACCTGATATAGCCCATGCTGTGAGTGTCACAAGCAGATATCAGTCAAATCCAGGTGAAGAACACTGGACTTCTGTGAAATGTATCCTTAAGTACTTGAGAAGAACTAAGGATATGATGTTGGTCTTTGGTAATGGAGAACTCCAAGTTCCAGGGATACACAGACTCGGACTTCATGTCCGATATAGATGATCGAAAGTCGACATCTGGCAGACTGTTTGTGCTGGAAGAGTTCCAAGCAAACGGTGATACCATCTCATCCGCGATTACCTTGAGAAAGGTTACGTTGAGGTCAAGAGAGTCAACTCCGCAGATAATGTGGCAGACCCACTTACAAAGCCGTTGGGCCAGCAGAAGATCGAAGCCCACCTTGAGAAGATGGGACTTAGACTTGTAGCCAATTGGCTTTAGGACAAGTGGGAGATTGTTAGATATATGTGCCCTAGAAGCCAGAATTGGCTGACACTTGTAATACACTTCTAGGGGCAAAATTATAATTTTGACTATAATTAATAAAATGGGTTATTTTCTATCACACATATGTGTATTTAGTGTCTGTGATACATCCTTTGAGTTAATGGTAATGATAATTCATATTTTCAAGAGTTGAAAATTTAAGACATGAATAATCATTATTAACTCATAAACAGCTCCCGACCATAGGATCATCACGAGGATGGTGATTGATCCGGAAGGTTGGTGTACGATCGCTTCTCTTTAGTAGATGAGTCTTGAGTCTACGGTGTGGAGACACCGGAGCGAGAGTACAGGTACTCGTTAGAGAACGAGGGCACTGAGCGTGACCACCTCGAGTAGTCATTAGGGAAGTCTACCTTCTCGTCAATGACTGACTCGATGCTGCAGTAGTGTGTCTGGTTCTTTGACCTGAGATGCATCGGCAGTTCACCTTGAGGGTGTTATAGTTTGACTACACCATTACTCGGTCTCCTAGCCATATGGAACCCTGAGGTGTATGTTGGCTATAGCATGTTCATTGTAGGAACTGGATTGCATCAAGATGGGATCTATCTACCTCGGTGGTAGAGGAGTAGCCCTATGATGATCATGAGAATCAAGTCCAGAAATCCATGGCCATGGTAGAGTGAAATAATAGAAAGAGTTTCTATTTAGATTTTCACATTGGACTCGAATCGAATGATTACATCATATGACAGAGACTAGGGTTTGACGAGTTCACCTTAACCCTAATCTGATCGGGGCTCAAGATAGAAGAACTTGAATCACACAGGTAGCTGCACCAAGAGGTTCGCATTCAGCTCTGATGGGTTGCCACCATATACTGCTAGGTGTCACTGGTGGATTTTGGGAGCAATTAGAATGATTTAGATGATCGATCATTCTAGCTGTTCGAATCAGAAGAGTTCTGATCCATCGAAAGGAGTTTCGATGATGTCTATGATAGAGATCATGACATATCCCATTACCATACAGAACTGAACCTAACTGGGTCACACAAACAAGGGTTTGAATCTGGTGATCATCAATTGAACTGATCTAGTTCAATTGATCTGAATGAGATTCAATTAGGTTCAAGGAAATCGTGCTAGCACTCGATTGAACCTAACGTTCTTCTTTTACTATCATAAATAAGTTGTCCTGACTGAGCCAAAGGAGTTTGTGCTCAATCAGAGGCCTTCATAATGGTCTGACTGGAGGTTGTCCAAGTCAGAATAGGTTGTCTTATTTGTAAGACATTACCTGCCATTTTTGGTCACCTGCCATTTCTTGTTCTTTGACTTTGGTCAAAAGTCTACCTTTGACTGGTCAAACGTTGACCATTGACCACTTTGACTTTTGACCACATGTCATGCACCTATTGGAGAGCTGGTGGGGGCCTGTCCCCCTGCCAGAACCTGGCAAGGAGAAGGGCGCACGCCAAGGGTGGCGTGAGCCCAAGTAGGAGGCGCCTAGGAGTCCTTGTTGGACAAGGACTCCACCTCCCTTTTGGATTCCAATCAGAGTTCTACTAAGAATCCAGTTTGACTGGTCTTAGGCGCCCTCTAAGGAGGAATCCAGGGGTCTCTATTCCAACCAATCAGATTTAGATCTGATTTCACAAAGGGTTGTGATTGGTTGAGAGGAAGAGGAGTTGGATCACAAGAGGTCTATAAATAAGACCCTGCGCCCAACCCTAATTCTAAGTGAAAAGAGATTTCCCACGCCCCAAGGCTGCCTCTCCCCTCCTTCTCCATGCCATAGTCTCTTCTCCCCTTGCTCTCCACGTCCAAAAGGTGTTTTGGACTTAGGTTGGTGCGATTCAGATCAAGGAAAGGCGATCAAAAGCAAGAAGGCTGCGCTGCTGCAAAAGGACGACTGCAGATCTTCAAAAGAGTTTTGAAGATCCTCCAGATCAGATCCAGATCTGATTTTTGGAGGTGTGATAGAGAAGAAGAGGATCTCCAGATCCAACCCGAGTGGATACCGGTAGAGGCCAGGCGCTTGCGTGGCTAAGATCCAGAACCTTCCGCTGCAATCAGGATCATCTACAGGGTAATAGGATTACCCAAATCAGGTAAATTAAATTTGATTTAATTTATCTTATTTTATTTTATTTATTAAAATAATAAGAATCAGATCTGAAACATATCAAGATCTGATTGAGATCAAGAGAAAATTTTTGAAATATATCTCTTGATCTAATCAGATCTGGACGAACCTGGACCGGGAAATCAGGATTTCCCTTCAGCTGGTAAAAAGCCGGCCAAAATAAGAATGTTATATTCAAGCTCAAGTAACAATTTCAGGTTTCGGATAACGACTTTACACCAGATGCAATCAGCTGATTTGATGATAGAATCCACTGTCAAAGCATATGGTATTCTACTCATACGCTCTCTTTCTAGAGATGTTGTCGAACAATCCCTCTTTGAAAGAAAAATTTCATGACCTATCGATAGATAGCCTTTCTTGAAATTCTTCATGCTGAACCATTTTAGCACAGTATCAATGTACGTAAACTGAGATAATCTAAGTAACCTTTTAGATCTATCTCTATAGATCTTCATTCGTAGGATGTAGGAAGCTTCTCCCAAATCTTTCATAGAGAACTATGATGACAGCCAGATCTTTATTCTTTGCAATGTAGGGACATCATTTTCGATTAAGAGAATATCATCCACATACAATACTAGGAATATTATTGCTAAACCATTAGCCTATTTATATATGTAGAGCTTCTTTTCATTCTTAACAAAGCCATACATTTTGATTATTTTATCAAATTGTATGTTCCAGCTCTGAGATGCCTACTTTAGTCCGTAAATGGACCTTTGAAGCTTACACACCTTAGACTCATCTATGAATGTGAATCCTTCAAGCTGTATCATATACACCTCTTCATCTAGCTCCCCATTTAGGAAAGCCTTTTTCACATCCATCTACCAGATTTCATAATCTAGATGGACAACGATAGCAAGCATAATCCGAATGGATTTGAGCATTGCTACAGGAGAAAACATCTCTTCATAGTCAATACCATAACATTGATGATATCCCCAGGCAACCAGACGGGCTTTATAGGTCTCCACCTTTCCATTTGTGCCCCTTTTTCTTTTGAAGATCTATTTATACCCTATGAATTTTACTCCTTCAGGTGGATCAACCAATGTCCATACATCGTTGACCTTGATGAATTTCATTTTGGATTTCATGGCCTCAAGCCATTTCTTAGAGTCGGATCTCTACATTACATCCATATAGGTGATCGGGTCCTGATCATTCTCATCGAGTTCGATAGGATCCCCGTCTCGAACTAGAAAATCATAGTATTTATCCGATTGACGTGGTAATATACTAGATCATCTTAAGGGTGCATTTACAATGGGTTTTAGGTCTGATCTAATCAGATCCAGCTTAGGTTCTATAACTTATATCTGTTCTCTCATCTATCATACTTCATCAAGTTTAAGCTTTGAGGTATTAGTTCCTTCACCAAGAAATTCCTTTTCTAAAAAGACTATCTTAAGGCTGACAAATATTTTTTGCTTATCAGGAAGGTAGAAGTACTATCCTTTGGTTTCTTTTGGATAACCTATAAAACTATACTTATCAGACCTAGGTCCAAGCTTGTCTGTCATCAAACATTTGATGTAAGCCGGACACCACCAAACCCTAAGGTATGAAAGCACTGGCTTATACCCTATCAATATCTCATATGGTGTTTTATTAATAGATTTACTTAAAATCCTATTTAGAATATAATAAGTTGACTCGAGCACGTATCCCTATAGGGAGATCGACAAACCAGCAAATCTCATCATGGATCAAACTATGTCCAACAGGATCTGATTTTTTCTTTCAGATACACCATTACGTTGTGGTATTCTAGGAGCGATCTATTGGGAGAGAATTTTGTTCTCTCCAAGTTATGTCAAAGACTGATTGGAAAGATATTCACCCTCTCGGTCATACCGAAGAGTTTTAATACTCTTCCTAGTTTGCTTTTTTACCTCATTTTGAAATAGTTTGAATATTTTAAATGACTTTGACTTATGCTTCATTAAATAGACATACCCATATCTTGAAAGGGTCATCTGTGAAGGTTATGAAGTAGAAGTATCCACCTCTAGCACTTGAGCTCATGGGTCTACATACATCGAATGTACTAGACTTAGGAGTTCAGTGGCTCGTTCACCTTTTTCAGTAAAAGATGACTTGGTTATCTTACTAAGAAGACAGGACTCATAGGTTAGAAGTTATTCACAATCACTAACCTCAAGAATTTCTTCTTGAGTTAACCTGTTAATTCTATTCTTGTTAATATGACCTAGCCTATAGTACCAAAGGTATACATCAGACACATCACTAATTCTAGGATATTTATCAGAGGATTGAACCATATTAATAGGCATAGAAAATAAATAAATTCTATTATTCAATTATCCAATAAAAATTATAACACCATTCAAAATGATATTATAATTTTTTTCATTGATATTTCAAAATCATTCATGGCCAAAAGGCCTACAGAAATGACATTCAATATGAAAGTTGGACAAAAATGACATTCATTAAGAATAACTTTATTTAAATTAATTACAAGATTCATGATTTCTAAAGCTAGAATTGAAACTTATCTTCCATCTCCAACATTCTGGAACCTCTTATCTTGATCAAATTTTCTACTGACCTACAAGCCCTGCATAGAATTATAAATATGATAAGGACTTTAGTATCTAATACCCAGGCAGTAGAATCAAATAAGAAAAAATTGTAAGATGTTATCATATAATTATCTTGCCCAGCAACCACTTGCTTCCTTCTTGGCTTGTTCGGATCCAGGGAGGCAATGTACAGAGGATAGTTCCTCTTCTAATGCCCCTACTTCTTGTAGAAGAAGCACTCTGCCTGGCTCTAGTCGGGCTTGTGCTTCTTGATCCGATCTTGTGCAGTCATCCTAGCATTTGGCTACACCCTCTTGTTCTTCTTCTTCTTCATTTTCTTCCCTTTCTTAAAGGGTCAATGATCAGAAGAAGACCCTCCCACCACATTCACCATCTCCTTATGGAGTTGGTGATCATTCTCAAAGTTCTGTAGCAACCCCAACAATCCATGGTAGTTGACTGCAGGCTTTCTCATTTTGAAATAAGTTAGGAAGGGGAGGAAGGACTTAGGCAAGGAATTAAGGATTGCATCCTTACTGAGCTGCTCATGCAGGAAAAAGTCTAGCTTGCTAAGGCACTTGATCATCTCGATCATATACAATATATGATCGATGATTGAGGCCCTGTCCCTCATCCGAGAGTTGAAAATAGCACAACTTATTTTATGCCTTTCAACATCGTTAGGCATACCAAAGAAGTCATTCAACATTTGAAGCATCTCCTGTGGCAGGGCATTTTTAAACCTGTCGCTGAACTTGTTGCTCATTACCGCCAGCATTATACACCGAATGGTGGTGCGATCATTGAGCCACTTCTGATAAGTATCTCAAACTGCTCCTCTAGCATTCAGAGTTGGCTCCTCAGGTGCAGGATCCATTATAACATAAAGGATCTGCTCATGCTCCAGGATGATTTTTAACTTATGATACCAGCTATCGTAGTTGGATCTCATTAATTTATCATTGTCTAATAATGATCGGAGCGATAGGTTAGTAGCCATTTCTTTATAATAAGAAAAACCAAATCTAATTAGAATATGAATCAATTATCCTAAAGATTTGAACTTTAGTCTAAAAGTTCTCTCACTATTTTATATGAATTGGTAGCCTCTACCTCCAATTCAAGGAATTACTTTAATTTTTTAGTGGGTACTAGAATCCACATAGACAACACACAAGCCCAACTTTGGTTGGTCAACCCATGTGTACTTATGGTTAGGTTCAAAACTAATTATTTCTCTAAATAATTGCTAGTAATATTAATTATGCCCTAAAGACCTAATCAGTAGGCCTTTGCCTCCACTGAAAAAGTCTAGTTTGGTCCAACCATTAACATGACCACATTTGGTCTTATCTAACCAATAAATGATCAGGTCCAATTTTGGTCTGCCAACCCAAATACTATTAGAAAGACTTAACCAAATTATCAGTTTATGAATGATAATTTCATTGGTTAATAAGCATCAAGCCTTAGGGCCTCCAGTAATTATCAAATTAATGTACCCATTATCACTCAACTTAATGGGAGGCTATGATTTAGTTATCTATATAACTATTTTATTTTTAAGAACCTAATAATTTTAGAAGATTTAGTTAACATATTCAAGAAAAGCGAGTCAATTTTGATCCTCCCACTGACTTCACCAAGTCAGATCAAAAAAAAAAATCTAATCTAAGTTGGCACTAGGAGCACCTAAATCAGTCAGACTGATTTACCTAATTAACATGGGTGAGCCCAAATCACCAAGCGATCTAATAAAACCTAACTCACCAAGATGGTCAGGTAAGTGAGATCAATGGAAGGGATATGCCATTAACTCATCAAAGACCGAATCAGTGCGACTAGCTCTCAATTAAAAACCACTGATCAAACTGCCAAACTTACCTTAGACATCATCCGATTTATTAGTTTTAATTTGACCAACCTAGTAATTTCGGATTCGACTGTGTAGCCATGAATCAAGTCCATTTGGTCCATGTTAAAGGCATGGATTTGACCAACTACAACTATTAGAATTGAGTCTATAAAGTCCCTGACCTAATCTAAATTAACATTTAATTAGATTTGATCAATTACTCTAATTTAGTCCACTCTTTAACTAACTTAGGTCTAACCTAATTTATGGACCTAATTCAACTAATCGAATAACCTATGTTTTATGATTAATGACTTAGAGTCTTAATTCATAATTCTAGATACTAAATCATTATATTTAATATTTAATTAAGTTTATGGGCTATGGGTTAGGGTTCAGCATTTTGAAAAAGATTTTTTAAATTTTTGAAAGATTCTTTACAACTTAGTATTATTTACCAATTAAGTCGACTCACTTTAAAATTGAATCAGCTAAATTCAAAAATCATACTAGTTATAGGATTTAATCTGAAACTATGTACATTACATAATACTAAATCATGAATCAAATTTTATCTAATTATGCATTCATGATCATAAATTTGATTAAAGTCTAATATAATTAGATTATAAAAATATTAGATTAAATCTAAGATTTTATGATTAATAATATAGATCAGCAACGTACCAGAACAACCTTTTCACTATAGGGGATAAACCCTACAGCAGGATAACCTACAGTCCATGCAATCTTGATTTTAATTTTTAAATTTAATTTATTATATTATTAGATTAATATTTATATCAAATCTAAATTATCAATCTAAAATATAAAAGCATATCATATTTAGCAAACCTTGCTCTGATACCATTTGAAGGGAGCAGTGCAGGATTTGCAGTGCTACTTTCAAAAAATTTTTTAAAAATAGCTAAAATATAGTAAAAAATTAATTAATCTAATTAATTAATTTTTGATCATATCAGAATATTAAGCCCTACACTAAGGATCTAAATATAATATGCATGTATTCATATAGATCTAAAAATAAAACTATGCAGCAAACTCATTACTACATCAATCTGTTCAGAACATAATATGTTTTCGTAGGTAGCTGATCACCATAACCATCAGATAATGCTCTAGTGTTCCACCATAGTCGCACATGTGTCTGGCCTCTATGGATGGTCCACACAGAGCTTCTGATCCCGATCAGCCCCATTGGAGTGCTAGCTTCTCGCTGGGATCTTCAATGGCTGATTACGATCTATCTAATTGATCATATACTTTCTAATTTTATAAATACTTCAAAAAATTAGAACACAAATACTGGAGGATTGTGAAGAGGTGTTTCAAATTTGGTGGTGATCCGATGCTCACAACACTCGATCTCTCCATCGAAACCTAGATTCCCAAATCTAGGGTTTCACTCTGCCCAAAAAAACTAATACACTAAAAATCCTATCACACCCTCTCTATGTGGATTTTTTCTATGAAACAAGTTTTTATGGAAAGATAACTTTTAGATCTACAAACCCTATTTACATTATATCTAAAAATTAGGAATCCTTAGAGGTGAAAATCAGAAGAGAAGAGATGCATGAGGAAATAATAAGGTGCTGCAGGACCTTGCTCACCTTCACTCCGAGATTTTTCTCAATAAAAACTAATGTCCAATCATATTAAAATTTTTACCATAGAATGCTGACCCCCTTTCTTGCACACATAAAAATTATTATAATTTATTGACATGAATACCTTAGGAATGACTAGTGGAAAGAGATAAAGATTAGAGGTTGAACTTGTTTCAACCTCCCAACCAACATCAAATTCAAAAACTTTTTTATCCCTATCAAATGCCCATACCAGAGTATTTAACATGTAGAAAGACTCTTCTTCTATATGTCCACTCTAAGAATGCATAAAAAATTGCATGAAGTAAAATCAAAGTAGGCGTGGGAAAAGGATAAGAACAAGAGGGAGTTGAGAAGTTTCAACTTCTACATTGAATTCAAAATTTAAAATATTTTGACCAGTCCAACCATTAGACTAGGTTAAAGGTAGAAGAGATAAGGGGTGCAAAAGGTATCTAGGTGTGAGAAAAATTCATATAAAATAAAGAGGGGCGTGGGTCAAAGATTGGTTAAATATTGTAGGCGCAGGGAGTTGAAAGTTCAAACCTTCTTTGACTTTTCAAAATTGGTTTCAACTAAACCAATTATTCCAGACCCAATAAGATTAGGTCAAATCTAACTAAATTAGTCTTAACCCAACTTATTGAATTTCTAATTAAATTAAAAATTAATTTGGTCTAGCTCCTGATTAAATTAGGGTCAAATCTCCCATAGCGTTTAGGTCAACTCACGACCTAATCGGGTCAAACCCAATCGAATCCAATTCGATCAAACTTGATCAAATCTCTATCGCTCAATCAAATTAAGTTAATCAACAATCAAATTGCTAATTAATCTTTCAATAAACATAGAGTTCCAATCGGATGGATGTCTAGGCAATAGAGTCCATCAACATGAAACTCCTGAAGAATTCCAAACCAGTGGGACTTTTGAATCTAGTATCCTAAATGAATCAAACTCATGATTATAGAGTCTCAGATTAGTGAAACTCTTAATCAGAGAGTCCTAGATGAGTAGAACTTAGAGTTTCAGTCCAGTGGGACTCCTGATCATAGAGTTTCTATCCAGTGGGACTCTTGACCATAGTGTCCTAGGTCATCAGGACTGATGATCAACCATCAGATCAGGTAGAAACTTCTTATGTGTATGACCCCATAGGTTCGAATCCTAAGTCGGTAGCACAGGAACTAATTTTTCTATACCATTCGATGTGATCATCTAGTAATGGTATCCGATGTCCAAATAGGTCGAAAAGTCGCAATGCAACAATGACGAACCTATGAAATATGGTTATCGTATAATTCATCCTCTTGACCTCGATGCTTAAAGGATGATTTAGAATTTACTATCAATCCTAAAATTCATCAACAGTGTATTTCAAAATTTAACGTCCATCATATGGACTACCCAGGCCGAGGATTTGCTAAATTGAAATACAGTGATGCACTTGCTCCAACATTTGGAGGGGTCTATCCCATCTTAACTCACACACCGACAAGTCAAGTACTTGACTGCACCTAGTAGCCTTCCATCACTAAATTAGAAATTTAGATAGTTCGGTACCTAAGTATAGTGAGTTGCTTGCAAGTCACCATGGTGGTCTTAGGTCTAAGGAATACTTATATCCATATCCTTCAGGGCTAATCTTGATAGAAGAAAAGCTTCGAAGTTAATCACGTTGAGTGCAGATGTACCCATACATCTCACTTGTATGCCATACCAGTGTTTCAATATTTCTTAGTTATGAGGACAACCAACCTATATGGCACACAATGACCTATACTCGATAAACGTTGTCATCCTAGGTAACAACGTATCTTTTGGTCATAAATAATTGAAGGACTAAACAACAAATCCTTCTTTATCGAATCTAGATAGCCCTAAGAAGTTCATTAGAAGATAACATAGGAGTTCATTAGAAGATAATAGATTTTGTGATGAAGAATGCCAAAATAACTTTTACTAATTTATGATTCATATACAATTACAAATGTATAGCCCAACCATCAACAGACTGATGATTGGCTTTCAGACATATTTTCAATAGGTACGCTGCATCATGCTGGCTGTCATGAGCAATGAGTTTAGTCATAGATTTGAGATAGCTCAGTCAAAGGATATGCTTCAATTGTTGGAGGATTTCCTTGGCATACCTGATGATTTGGAAAGGCATAAGACTGGTTGTACCATCTTCAATGCCAAAATGCAGGTTGGTGCCTTTATCATTGATCATGTATTGTACATAATGGAGCTGATAGAGCAATTGAGCAAGCTTGATTTTTTCTTACATAAATAGCTTGGAAATGATGCAATGTTGAACTCGTTGTCCAAGTCCTTTCTTCCATTCCTTACTCATTTCAGAATGACAAAGTCTGTAGTGGACTACCATGAGTTATTAGGATTATTTCAGAACTTTGAAAAGGATCACCAACTCCACAAGGAGTCAGTGAACTTTGTGGGAGGTTCATCTTCTGGTTCTCGATCCTTTAGGAAAGGAAAGAAGAACAACAAGAAGAAGAAAGCTAAGAAGGTGGAAGTTCAGGCTAGGACATCTATGCAAGGCTAGACCAAAATGATCAAGCTTGATAAGAGTCAAGCCGAATGCTTCTTTTAGAAGATGCGGGGGCATTTGAAAAAGAACTGTCCTTAGTACATTGCCTCTATGGACCTAAATAGGTAGAGAAAGAAGTAAGCTATTGCTGAGCAAGATATTTATATGATAACTTCTTGCAATTTCCCTATTTGTGATATTACTGACTAGATATTGGATACCGGTAGCCCTTACGATATTTGCTTTTCATTGCATGGGTTGTAGGTCAGTAGGAGATTCGAGCAAAGGTAAAAGGTTCCTGAATGTTGGAGATGAAAGACTATTTCTAGTTCTAGCTTTAGAAATTCTAAAACTTGTATTTGAGTTCCATACTATTGTTCTTAGTGATTGTCATTTCTGTCCTAGTTTCTTTTTGAAAATTATTTCTGTAGGCCTTCTGGCCAAAAATAATTATAAAATATCAATAAAAAAATAAGTTTGTAATATCATTATGAATGGTGTTACTATTTTTTATGGACATTTGAACAATGGTGTGTATATATTATCATAACCTATTAACATAATCTACTCCACCGACAAGCATCCTAGATTAGATAGTATGTGAAATATCTATTTATGACACTATAGACTAGGTCATATAAACAAAAATAGGATAAATAGGTTGACTTAAGAGGAAATCCTCAAAGTTAGTGATTGTGAATCACTTCCAACCTATGAGTCTTGTCTTCTTGGTAAAATGACCAAGTCACTTTTTACTAAAAAAGATGAGAGAGCTACTGAGCTCTTAGGTCTAGTATATACTGATGTATGTAGACCAATGAGCATAAGTGCTAGAAGTGGATATATCTACTTCATCACTTTCATAGATGATCTATCCAGATATGAATATGTCTACCTGATGAAATATAAGTCAGATTCTTTTGAATTGTTCAAATGATTCTAAAGTGAAGTAGAAAAATAAACTAGAAAGAGTATTAATACTCTTCGATCTGATCGAGGAGGGGAATACCTTTCCGATGAGTTTCTCACATATCTAGGAGAGAATAAAATTATCTTCCAATAGACTCCTCCAGGAGCACCATGGTATAATGGTGTGTCTGAAAGAAGAAATCAGACTCTATTAGACATGGTCCGATCCAATGGATTTTGCCTGCTTGCCGACATTCTTTTGGGGATATGCATTCAAATCAGCTTGTTATCTATTAAATAGGATTTCAAGTAAGTCTGTAGTTAAGACTCTATATGAGATATGGATAGGGCGTAAGCTAACACTTTCACATCTTAGGGTTTGGGGGTGCCCGACTTATATCAAATGGTTAATTATAGATAAACTTGGACCTAGGTCTAACAAATGCACATTTATAGGTTATCCAAAAGAGATCAAAGGATACTATTTCTACCATGATGATGAACAAAAAATGTTCGTCAGTCTTAAGATAACCTTTTTGGAAATAGAGTTTCTTGGTGAAGAAACTGTTGCCTCTAAAGTTGAACTTGATGAAGTTCAACAGGTAGAAAAATTGACACTTATAGCTGAACCTGAGTCAAATTTGATTAGATCAAATCCAGAGTCCAGTGTACCTACACCATTAAGACGATCCGCTAGAGTACCACATCATCAAAATAGATACTATGGTTTCTTGATCCAAGATGGTGATCCCATCGAACTTGATGAGAATGATGAGGATCCGATCACCTATATGGATGCTATGCAGAGACCTGATTTTAAGAAATGGCTTAAGGCTATGAAGTCCAAAATAGAGTCCATGAAGGTCAATGATGTGTGGACATTGGTTGACCAACCCGAAGGGGTTAAATTCATTGGGTGTAAATGGATCTTCAAAAGAAAAAGGAGTGCAGATGGAAAGGTGGAGACCTATAAAGCCTATCTGATTGTCAAGGGGTATCGTCAACATTTTGGTATTGACTATGATGAGACCTTTTCTACTATGGCAATGCTCAAATTCATTCAGATTATGCTTGCGATTGCTGCCCATCTGGACTATGTGATCTGACAGATGGATGTGAAGACAGCTTTTTTGAATGGAGAGTTGACTGAAGAGGTGTATATGATACAACCTGAGGGGTTCACTTCCATAGATGAGTCCAAGGTGTGTAGGCTTCAGAGATCTATTTATGGATTGAAGTAGGCATATCGAAGTTGGAACATGCATTATGATAAAGTGATCAAAACATATGGCTTCGTTAAAAATAGAGAAGAACCCTATATTTACAAATGGACAAATGGTCCAGCAGTAAAATTTCTTATCTTATATGTGGATGATATTCTCTTAATCAGGAATGACATTCCCACATTGTAGGAAATAAAAGTTTGGTTGTCATCATATTTCTCTATGAAGGACTTGGGTGAAGCATCCTACATCCTAGGGATAAAGATCTATAGGGATAGATCTAAAAAGATGCTTGGGTTATCCCAGTCTATGTATATAGATACTGTGCTGAAGTGGTTTAGCATGAAAAATTTCAAAAAGGGTTATTTACTGATAGGTTATGAAATTTGTCTCTCTAAGAAGGATTGTCCAACAACTTTTGAAGAGAGAGAGCGTATGAGTAGAGTTCCATATGCTTCAGCATTGGGATCTATCATGTACGCCATGACATGTACGAGGCCAGACGTGGCATACTCACTAGAAGTAGTGAGTAGATACCAACCTATCCTAGAGAAGGCTACTGAAAAGTGGTTAAAACCATCCTTAAGTATTTGAGAAATACTAAGGACCAATGGTTGATTTTTGATGAGTCAGATCTAAAACTTATGAGATTTACAGACTTTAGCTTTCAATCTAACCATGTTGATAGTAGAAGCATGTCGGGATATATCTATACTCTGAATAGTGGAGCTATCTACTTGGAGAGTTCCAAGCAGAATACTTTCATAGACTCTGTTTATGAAGCAGAGTACATCGCAATATTAGATTCCATGAAGAAAGCTATGTGGTTGAGGAAGTTTATCACTGAGCTCAGAGTATCACCCTCTGTTGATGGTCCGATCCTGCTCTACCGCAATAGCACTAGTGCCATTGCTCAGACAAAAGAATCGATGACACACCAGCGAATAAAGCATATTCTATGCTGCTTCCACCTGGTCCGAAAGATCATGGATAAAGGTGACGTCGACCTTCAGAAGATCGATGAAAAGAAGAACTTGGCTGACCCCTTCACTAAAGCCCTGGTGATAAAGAAGTTCGACAACCACAAGTTGAAGATAGGTATTAGATACTATACCTAGTGTATTTAGGATAAGTGGAAGTTATTGAAAAATTTGTCCCAAAGTCAATCGTCAGCCTGTTGACGGTTGAGCTATATAGTATCTATAATTGATTCATTAATAAATAAAATATATTTTTGATATTTTTCATCATAAAGTATTCATCTTCTAATGAACTCCGTTATTGCGATGAAGTCCTTATTACTATTTAGCTTCGATAAAGAGAGGATTTATCGATTAGTCCTTAAATCTGTTCACGACCAAATGATGGGCTGTTAATTAGGATGATAGCATCTATCAAGCATAGGTCACTGTATGCCATATAGGTTGGTTGTCCTTTTAGCCATGGAGTATAGAAACATTGGTATGGAATATAGGTGAGATGTGTGGGTACATCATCATTGAACATGACCAACTCTAGAGCATTCTTCTATCGAGAATGTCTCTGATGGGATATAGGTATAAGTGTCCCTTAGACCTGAGATTACCTCAGTGACTTGCAAGTAACTCACTGTGCTTTGGTACCAGACTAACCGAGTTACTAATTCAGTAGTGGAAGGCTTCTGAGCATAGTTAAGTACTTGCAAAGCCAGAGTGTGATCAAGATGGAATTGACCACTTCAAGAGTTGGAGAAGAATGTATCACTATATTTCAATATAGCAAAACCTTGGTCAGAATAATCCATCAGATGGATTTGATATTTTGAAATACAATGTGGACAACCTAATCAAAATTGATAGTTGAACTCTGAGATGTCCTACAAGCATATTGGTCAAGGGGATGAATTATATGGAAACTATATCCATATGGGTTCTAAGGATGTTGTTCTACACGTTTAACCTATCCGACAGTCGGGTATCATTGCTAGATGGTTATTTTGATTGGTATAAAAATCTATTTCTATGCTATCAATTTACATTCGGACCTATGAGGTCACACACATTAGAGGTCATGATCTGATCGGATAGTTGATCAATGATTGAGAATCATTCTAGGGTTAAATAATCAATACGATTGATGTTTAACCTAGTGCAAGCATTGTAAGAGGATCGATTAGCAATTTGATTACTGATTGACTTAATTTGATTAAGATAAAAAACTAAGATTAAGTTTAATTAAATATAATTTAATTAAATTTGGTTTGGGCTTGATTGGATCAAGTTCAATTGGCTTATTAGATAAGTCAGGTGCAAGAAAAAACTAGTCCTAGTTCAACTAAGACTTGGGTCAACTCAATTTTCTAATTTAATTAAAAATTTAAATTAAAATTAAATTAAATTTAATCTAATTTAATTAAATATTTATTTGGGTTAGAACTTAATTTAATTTGGTTGACTTAATTTTAATTTAATTTGGTTTGAGAAATTATGTTTGACTAAGTCATGGATGGAATCCTTGTGAGACTAGGATTTTACCTTATGCCACCTTAGCCCTCCATGCCCCCCATGCTTATTTTTTAGAAAATTTTCATGAAAATTCTCTATCCCCAAATCTTCATGCATGCCTACTCTCTCCCTCTCTTTCTCATATGGTAATTTTGTGGTTGGCCAAGTCAAAAGGAGAAGTTTGTTTTTGATCTAGGATTCTATGAGATAGAATCCTTATAAACCAAAACACCTCTTTCTATGTGTGCCACCCCTTTTCTATTTTTTTCTATCTTATTCCATATGAGAAAGAGGAATTTTTTTCATGTATTCTTGCTGGATTCACCAAAAAAATAAGAGGAGGGGTGTCCAAGAGTTGGGCGCCCCAACCTCTTGCCAAAACTAGTCCTTATCTAATTTTTGACTTAGACAAGGACTCTTCATTTTTTATAAATTTAGGATGAATTTTGAGCTAACTTTTTCATGGAATATAGAATATTAAGAGATCTTTGAGATGTATAAAAATTAGGGAGAGATAATCTCTAGGTTTGGGGATTCCATAGACACCAAACTAGGTGTCCAGGTGAAAGAAAAGAGAAGAAGAAGAGGGTCTTCTTGTAGGACTGTTTTGATTTTCTCTCATCCTCCTCCTTTTGAGATTTTTTTGAGAGAGTTTCAGATCTAAAATCTCTCTTCTTTCTTCTGATATTTTAGAGAGTTCAAGTCTTGAAGAAGAAAGCATCGAATCGACCGTCGAATAGAGATCAGCATAGTACTAGCATGCTATGCTGATTTTCTGCATTAGGATCTTAGATCGTGTTCATGGGCTCGTGTGAATGAATCCTAGAGGTCGGACGTGTGTACGGATCTTGACGTCATCCTCAAGCCTAGATCAGCAAGTTAGAATGTCTAACTTGCTCAGGTATCAAATCTAATCTATTATTCTATAGCTACATTAGTTGTAGTATTGTAGCATGTTGATGAGATCAACATATTAATCTTTCATTTGTATTTTTAATTTTTGATTTAATATCATATCTTGATCATATAATAAATCTTAAATCTATGATATTTTTATATTTATTTAAATAAATATTTAATTTATTTAAATTTTTTGCTGTCCGATCTTGAAAAAGTTTCAAGATCTACCTATGAAATCTTAGATCTGGTTCCTTCAACAAGCTCATGGCCCGAAGTCGCGTCCACTAGTTGATCGATCCTAGGCAAAGGATAGGTATATTTTAGATAGGATATATTTAAATCAATGAAGTCTATGCACATCCTCCACTTGCCATTTGCCTTTTTAACTAATACAATATTTGCAATCCAGTCCGGGTAAAGCACTTCTTGAATGAATCCCACCTTAAGGAGTTTCTTGACTTCGTCCATTATAGCCTTCTGTCTCTCTGGTGCAAAACTGTATTTTTTCTATTTCACTGGTCATCGCTTAAGATCTATACTCAGGTGGTGCTCCATAACTTCTACATCGATCTCAGACATGTCTACAGGCGTCCAAGCGAAGACATCAGCATTTCTTTATAAGAATGTGATGAGCTACTTTCTAACCTCTCCTTTTAGGTTCGAGCCAATCTTCATAGTATATTCTTTATTCCCATCATTCAAAGGGATCTCCTCAAGGTCATTGATGAGTTCTTCTCTTTCTTTAGATAGATCATTGTGAGCATCAAGTCCGTCCATTAGACAAAGATTTGCTTATCTTCCTCCCTGTAAGGCAATACTGTAGCAGTGCCAAACTAGTGCCTGATCTTCTCTGACCTCCCTGACTCTATGCTTGATTGAAAACTTTATTTTTAAGTAGTAAGTAAAAACTATAGCTTGAAGTGCTTTCAAACCAGATCGACTAAGGAACTTATTGTAGGCAAAAGGGGCTTTGACTACCAGAAAATCAACTTGTGTCATAGATTGCTTTGGATATCGGCTAGCTATCACAAGCAATATTATTATTTCTTCCACCAACACTGCATCACCTGTAAATCCTACCAACGAAAAATTCATCGAACCCATCCTATCATTAGATATAGTCATTTTGGAAAAAGCATCATAAAATAAGATATCAGTGGAGCTTCCATTATCAATCAAAATGTGGCGTTCATCATAATCAGCAATATTCAAAATAACTACAACTGCATCATCATGCGAAAGCTGAACTCCCTGGGCATCTTCTTCAGTGAAGGTGATGGGTTCTTCAGTCCACCGCCTCTTTGCCAGCTCTATTGATCCACTAGCCTTCATTTGTTGATGTCCCCCAGTGATGGTGTTGACGACTCCAAGAGAGGGCCGATCTTTCTGTGGCTCATCCTATCAAGATGATTTAGGCTGTTGGGGATAAACCCCGCTCTCGCCAAAGTCCAGTTTGATGCTCAGCTTAATGCAACTGGTAGCCATGGAAGAGGTTCGATGGTCGAGCTCCTTTAGACTCTCCACAATCGGGCCTGAGCCAAACTCCTTCCGAGCTCCCCCTTCGGCCAAACTCCTCAGTGATTAAGCCCTAGTCGAGCTCCTCAGCGGTCGAACTTTTATCGGACTCCCATAGGAGCTAAACTCCTTCTGAGCTCCTCCTTCGATCGAACTTCTTAGCAGTTTCACCCTGGCCAAGCTCCTCAGTAGCCGAGCTCCAATCAGACTCCCATAGGAGTTAAACTCCTTCTGAGCTCCCCCTTCGATCGAACTCCTCAGCAGCCGAGCTCCAGTCGGACTCTCATAGGAGTCGCACTCCTTCTGAGCTCCCCCTTCGATCGAACTCCTCAGCAGTTGTACCCTGGTCGAGCTCCTCAGCGGCTGAGCTCCAGTCAGATTTTCATAAGAGTCAAACTCCTTCCGAGCTCTCCCTTCGATCGAACTCCTCAGCGATTGCACCCTAGCCGAGCTCCTCAATGGCTGAGCTCCAATTGGACTCCCATAAGAGTTGAACTCCTTTCAAGCCTCCCCTTTGGCCAAACTCCTCTAGAAGTCTGAACTACTTTGAAATTGATACATGCCCGAGTCCACCAACCAATGCCTGTTTCTTCGAGCTATGGCTGTCAAACCTCGGTGGTATGGCCGCCACTACCAGTCTGATGGCACCTTTTCATCCATAACAAGTTCCGTGCGGCCCACGATCGAATGACACATCCACCACTACTGGCGATGCCACTCTCTACATAACCAATCCCATGTGGCCCATGACCCATCAGTATGGCTATCACTATCCGCTCGACGAGCCTTCCTCTCTGTATTGAATTCCATGCGGCTCCGAGCAGCCCATGGTCGGACGATATGGCTGTCACCATCAATCAAGCTTTGCCTATAAAAAGGACCCTCCAGATATGCTAACTCTAAGCTCTCCTCTCCTTCTCTAAGCTCTGTGGAACTCATTCTTGGGCACTCCATTCCTGTTGGCCAGAGCTGACTTGATCGTCGCAGGGTCTTGTCGGAGCCATCCTCCACTGACTCCGGATGAAACTTTATTTTGCAGGTCCCCGACGGCAACCTCGTCCACCTTCGCTCTAGCTAGATCCGATGATGATCAGTTTCTGCACCGATAGATTGGCGCTAGAAGGAGGGCTTGAACCTCCAAGGTTCCCTTGTTCTTAAAGGAGTGCTCGGCGATGATTTCTCTCTCCCCTCTCCAAAGATCTCTCTTCTTCCTCTCTAGAGTTTTTTTTTGAGAAAAAATGCCTCCTAGGAGAGCTTCGACCCGACGATCGGCGGCCTCTGCAGCCCGATCTCGTTCGAATCCGTCCGCTCCCACTCCAGCCCTAGCAGCCCAGGTTCCATCCATGGCTGTGGTGGATGCAGAGCAGTTCAACTTGCTCGTCCAATAGATTTGTGGCCTTATAGAGGTGGTGCAGACGGTGCAGGCCATGCACCGACAGGCCCTGGCACCAGCTCAACCTACGTGGGACTCCCTAGAGTCGTGTGGTCCGACCTAGGAATGGCCAACTTGGGCTACCCGACCCCCAAACCCTGGAAGGGGAAGGCAAAGGAGGGAGAGCCCCTGCTCAGACCATGGCTCGACCTAGGGGGAAGCTTTGCACCTGCTCTACTAGAAAACCTTGGTGATCAAAGACTGTGAAGATCTCTTGGATCAAAGGCTCTTAGAAATGAGCCGACGAATTGAGGAACTTCATCACACTCCCTCCTCATGTGGTAATAATATTTGTACTGATCCTTCCTTTTTTGCAGAAAATTATGCAGGAAACGGTCCCACCGAGCTTCAAGCTCCCACATCTCGAGGGATACGATGGGACCACCGATCCGATCGACCATCTAGAAGCCTTTCGAATAATAATGTTGCTCCACGGCATGCCAGACGTCATTTTGTGCTGGGCTTTCCCCTCTACCCTTAAGGAACCTGCTAGGAATTGGTACTCGACACTTAAGCCGAGTACCATCTTATCATTTGACCAAATGAGCGAATAGTTTGTAGCCCACTTCATTAGTAGCCGACGTCTGCACCGAGGTTCTGATTCCTTAATGGCCATTAGGCAGAAGGAGGGAGAACCCATCCGAGCTTATGTCACCTGATTTAATACTGCCACATTGGAGGTCCAGAACCTAGACTAGTCAGTCGCCATGGCCGCCCTCAAGGGGGGCCTTCAGAAGAATGACTTGCTGTTCTCCCTGAAAAAGAAGTATCCCAAAAAATTTGCTGATATGCTAGCTCGGGTTGAAAGTTATGCTCGGGCAGAGGAAGCCTTCGAGGCCAAGGATGATGAAGCTAGTGGCAAGCGATGAATCGATGGGCCAGGTAGGCTCGCCGAAGAAGAAAAGTGGAATGAAGCTTGGCCACATTTCCAGACCCCTTTTGATCGAAGGCGAGCCCGAAATCCCCCTTGGGCTCATAGGTAGGGAAGCCCCGATGGAAGGGCACGCTGAGATTCTCTCCAGCATCGAAGTTCTCTCTGATGACGGTTCCACAACTACGCCCCCCTTAATGCCCTGAAAACCCAAGTATTGATGGAGATCAGGGAATGACTCCTGAGATCGAAGAAAATGCCTTTCCATCCCGACAAGCGCAATTCCAAAAAGTTCTATCTTTACCATCGTGACCACAGTCACGACACCGAGGAGTGCATCCAACTCTAGGATGAGATCGAGGAGCTCGTTAGGTGAGGTAGACTTGGTCAATTCCTACGGAGATGATCTGAAGAGCGAAAAGATCGACTGAGGGTGTTACCGTCAAGCGGGAAAAACTAGCAAGAAGATCGGCCGCCTCTCGGTGTCATCAACACTATCTCGGGGTGACTTCAATAAGGAGAGACCAGCGGATCCGATGGACCGATGAAGAGGTGGAGGACCAAGGATCCCGTGATCTTTACCGAGGTAGATGGCTAGGGAATCCAATTTTCACACAATGATATGGTTATAATTTCTTTAAACATCACTGACTATGATGTACACCGCGTTTTGGTGTATAACGGAAGCTCGACTAACATATTATTTTACGATGTCTTCTCAAAAATGTCCCTATCCGATGACCACTTAGGGCCTATGAATTCTCCGCTGGTAGGATTCACTGGCAATGCCATACCAGTCGAAGGCATAATATCTTTGGCTGTGATGGTAGGGCAACATCCAAAACTGGCCAAAGCGTAGGTTGATTTTTTAGTCGTGAGGACTCCATCCACCTATAATGCGATTCTCGATCGACTCGAACTAAATGCACTTCAGGCGGTGGTGTCAACCTATTATTTGAAGATGAAGTTTTCGATGACTCATGAGATTGGGGAGGTTAGGAGAGACCAAGCTTTGGTGAGGTACTGCTACTCGATCATCCTGCATAAGGGAGAATGGTCTGACCCTTATCTTGTTGATGGATTGGATGTTCGCGATGACCTCACCGAGGAGCGGGGCGAGCCTATGGAGGACCTCATCTCCGTGCCCTTAAATGATAGAAACTCAGAGCACGTGGTCCAGATTGGCTCCAACTTGGCAGATGAGGTTTGGGAGCAGCTCGTCGCCTTCCTCAGGAGAAACACGGACGTCTTCGCCTGGACTCCAGCGAACATGCCGAGGATTGACGTCGAGGTGATGGAACATCGACTGGCCATCAATCCAAAGCATCGACTGATAAAAAAAAGATGCACCACCATGCCCCGAAGAGGCATAAAGCAATCACCGAAGAAGTGGACAGGCTCCTCAAAGTCGGGCTCATCCGAAAGGTTAATTATCCAACCTGGGTCTCAAATATGATCCTCGTCATAAAGGCAAACAACAAGTGGAGGATGTGCGTTGACTTCAAATAGCTGAACAAGGCCTGCCCGAAGGATAGCTACTCCCTATCTAGGATCGATCAACTGGTGGACGCAACCTCGGGCCATAAGCTCCTCAGCTTCATGGATGCCTTTTCTGGGTTATGCCCTTTGGACTCAAAAATGCAGGGGTGACGTACCAGCGCTTGGTCAATAAGATCTTCAAGGAGCAGATCGGCTGCAATATGGAGGTGTACATGGATGATATGCTCATCAAAAGCTGAGCTTTAACAGACCACCTCGCCGACCTTAAAGAGACCTTCGGTACACTTAGGAAGCATAAGATGAAGCTGAACCCGATCAAGTACGCCTTTGGAGTGACCCCCAAAAAATTTTTGGGGTTCATGGTGTTGAGACACGGAATCAAAGCAAACCTCAAGAAAATTTGAGCCATTTGGGAGATGATCGCTCTGAAGACGATCAAGAAAGTTCAATGCCTGATCGGGAAGGTGGCATCCCTAAATTGCTTCATCTCAAGGTCGGTTGAATGATGCATGCCCTTCTTCCAAATTCTTAGGCAACCAAAGAACTTCTACTGGATGGCGGAATGCCAACAGACATTCAAGGAGCTTAAAAACTACCTCGGCTCACCCCTACTACTGAAAAAGCCCGAATCTAGAGAAGAATTATTTCTGTACCTAGTTGTCTCTCCGATGGCCCTAGCAGCAGTCCTAATCAAGGAAGAAACAATGACGCAGTGGCTGGTCTATTACGTGAGCCGGGTTCCGAGGGATGCAAAGACCAGGTACTCTAGATTGGAAAAGCTAACTTACTCTCTTCTAATTGCTGTCAGGAGGCTTTGACCTTATTTTCAGGAGCACACCATAACGGTCCTCATAGACCAACCAATAAAAGTAGTCCTCTACCGAGCGGACGCTTTCGAAAGAATCACAAAATGGGCAATTGAGCTCATAAAGTTCGACATCAACTACCAACGTAGGCCATCGATCAAGGTCCAGATACTAGCGAACTTTGTACTAGAATGCACCATTCCAGTTGAAGTCGATCTTGAACAGAGTGAGATCGGCACCAAAGCAAGATGAGCTTGGACAAAGTTGAGCTATCGCAGTCGAACCTCCTTGAGGAAGGTGCCAACCTCCCTGAAGGCTCTTGGGCTTTGCACGTGGATGGCTCATCCAACTTTGCTGGAGTTGGTGTGGGGCTGGTCTTGGTCGGCCCCGAGGGAGTCATCGCCGAGTATGTGCTATGCTTCGAGTTCTCCACGATCAACAATGGGGCCGAATATGAAGTGTTGATCATCGGATTAAAGATAGCAAGAGAATTAAAGATAGATCGACTTCAAGTCTACAGCAATTCCCAGCTAGTAGTTGGCCAAGTTAGCCGCAGCTACGAAGCACGGGACGAGAGTATGGTGAGATACCTTGAGAAAGTGAGGGATTTGACTCTGACCTTCGATAGTTTCGGCATTCAACATATTTCGAGGGTAGAAAATGCAAGAGCTAATCTTCTCTCCAAGTTGGCTACTTCAGCCCTAGCCGAACTGCCCAAAGAAGTATTTTTGGAGACTTTGAAGTGTCCAACTGTAGAGGGATCTCAGGTCATCCTGCAAATGAAATTCGAGCCTAGCTGGATCGACCGTTGGTTACCTACCTCAAGGAGGGGGTCCTTCCTCATGATTCAAAAGAAGCTTGGAAGCTCAAGAATCAGGCCTCCCACTATGTTTTATACGAAGGCGGGTTGTATAAGAGGTCATACTCCCTTCCACTGCTAAGATGTCTCCGACCTTCAGAGGCCGACCTCGCACTATGGAAGGTGCACGAAGGACTCTGTAGAAGTCATGTAGGAGCCAGATCCCTATCGCAAAGACTACTTTGCTAGGGGTACTACAGACCGACCTTGTTTCACGATTCCATGGAGTATGTGAAGAAGTACGATCGCTATTAGAAAAATGCCAGCATATAAAGACAACCGACATCCGAGCTTGCTTCGCTAAGTGCACCTTGGCCATTCGTGCAGTGGGGAATGGATATACTCGGCCCCTTCCTGATGCTGTTCGAGCAATGGAAGTTCCTCCTGGTCGCGATGGACTATTTCACCAAGTGGGTCGAAGCCGAACCGCTAGCAAAGATTACCGAGGCCAAGATGCAGGACTTCATCTGGAAGTTGCTAGTTTGTCGGTTCGGTCTGCCCCAAATCCTTATAACTGATAATGGATGATAGTTCGCTGGGATGAGGTTCGTCGAGTTCTACGAAGGACTAAACATCTCCCACCGCTTCACATCGTTGGCTCACCCATAGGCCAACAGGAAGGCTGAGGTGACCAATCAGACCTTGCTGCAAGGCATCAAGACAAGGCTTGATAGAACAAAGGGAGCCTGGGTGGACGAACTATACCACATCCTCTGGGCATATCAAACTACACAAAGGGTACCGATTGGAGAAACACCCTTCGCCTTTGCCTTCGGCATGGAGGCAGTTATCCCGATCGAACTTCAACTTTCGTTTGCTCGAGTCATGGGTTTCAGCGAGCAGCTCAACCCCCAGGACCTCAGAGTTAACCTCGACCTATTGGAAGAAAAAAGAGAGGAAGCTCGCATCCGGATGGCAGCCTATAGACGGAAGGTGGCCCAGTACTACAACTCCAGGGTTAGAGGTAAGACATTTAGAGTGGGGGACCTAGTGCTTCGGTAGGTTGCCGTCTCTCAGCCTTAGAGCCAAGAGAAACTCGTCCCAAATTGGAAAGGTCCATATGAATTGGTGGAGGTCCTCCGACCTAAAACTTATCGCCTGAAGGAGCTTGGAGGAGTACTGCTTCCCCGACCTTGGAACTCAGAAAACCTGAGGATGTATTATCAGTAAACGTTCTTTAATAAAACTCCTTCATTTAGCATTATTATTTTTTGGTGCAAGAATTATGTGATGATAGGAAAGAAATGAGCGAAAGTGGCTCGTTAGAAACAGGAGGAGAACCTCGTCCTGACGCGAGCAAAGTCTCAGTCCGAGCTTTGAAGTCTACAGGAGATAAGATCTCCCCCGAGTGACCATGATGACCTCGACCAAAGATAGGATCTCTCCCGAGCGACCGAGCCAGCCTCGGCCAGAGATCAGAACTCTCCAGAACTTTGAAGAACCTCATCCACAGTCGAAGGTCTCATTCACAAAGGATGGGATGGAGGGAGAGGCCCGGACAATGGCCCTTATGTGCCCCCATAGCCCGTTAGGAATAGGAGGAGAACCGCATCCTAACACGAGCAAAATTGAAGGCCTCGTTCACAAAAGACGGGATGGGGGGAGAGGCCCTGACAATAGCCCTTATGTGCCCCTACAGCCCATTAGGAACAGGAGGAGAACGAGCAAATTCGAAGGCCTCATTCATAGAGGACGGGATTGGGGAGAGGCTCTGACAATGGCCCATATGTGCCCCCACAACCAGTTAGGAACAGGAGGAGAACCTCATCCTAACATGAGGGGAGAGACCCCAACAATGGCCCTTATTATTTTCCACAGTCCATTAGGAATAGGAGGAGAACCTCATCCTAACACGAGCAAAGTTGAAGGCCTCGTTCATAAAAGATGGGATGGGGGAAGAGGCCCTGACAATGGCCCTTATGTGCTCTTACAGCTCGTTAGGATAGGAGGAGAACCTCATCCTAACGTGAGCAAAGTCGAAGACCTCATTCGTAAAGGATGGGATGGGGGGAGAGGCCCTGACAACGGCCCTTATGTGCCCCTACAGCCCATTAGGAATAGGAGGAGAACCTCATTCTAATGCAGGCAAAGTCGAAGGCCTTGTTCATAAAGGACGGGATGGGAGGAGAGGCCCTGACAATGGCCCTTTTGTGCTTCCACAGTCCGTTAGAAATAGGAGGAGAATTTCATCCTAATGCGAGCAAAGTCTAAGGCCTCGTTCACCTTAGATGAGATGGGGGAAGAGGCCTTGACAGTAGCCCTTATGTGCCCCCACAATCTGTTAGGAATAGGAGAAAAACCTCATCCTAACATGAGCAAAGTCCAAGTCCGAGCTCCGAAGTTTATAGGAGACAAAATTTCCATCAACCTCAGCCAGAGATAAGATTGGAGACAACCTCAACCAGAGATGAGATCACTCCCGAGCGATCGATACAACCTCAATCAGAGATAAGATTGGAGACAACCTTAGCCAAAGATGAGATCTCTCTCGAGCGACCAAGATAATCTCAGCTAGAGATAAGATTGGAGGCAACCGCGGCTAGAGATGAGATCTCTTTCGAGCAACTACATCAACCACAGCTGCAGATCAGATCTCTCTCGAGCACCCGTATTAACCTCAACTACAAAAAATGAGAACTCCCCCGAGTCAACCATGGCTGCATGAGAGGAGATCCCTCCCAAGTCAGCCTCGGTCGTTGGTGACAATATCACCTCCGAGGAGCTTAACCTCCGACCTCGACTGCAGGAGGCGAGATCTACTTCAACCTCAGCTAGAGATGAGATCTCCCTCGGGCTTCAACTTCAGCATCTACTTTAGTTGGAGATGAGACCTCCCCCAAGCTTCAACCTAAACCAGCACGGAGCCCAGAAGAGGACTTTGATAGTCATCTTTTCTGCACTCCCTTCCTTTGAGTTTCGAACTCGAGAGTGGGGGGACTATTATTGGGAATAAACCTCGCTCCCATCGAAGTCAATTTTGATGCTCAGCTTAACACAACTGGTAGCCATGAAAGAGCTTCGGCGATCGAGCTCCTTCGGACTCTCCATGACTGGACCTGAGCCAAACTCCTTCCAAGCTCTTCCTTTGGAAAACTCCTCAGTGGTTGCACCCTGGTTGAGCTCCTCAGTGATCGGGCTCTAGTCGAACTCCTATAGGAGCTAAACTCCTTTCGAGCTCCTCCTTCGGCCAAACTCCTCAGTGGTTGCACCCTGGCCGAGCTCCAGTCAAACCCCCGTAGGAGTTGAACTCCTTTTGAGCTCCTCCTTCGATCAAACTCCTCAGTGGTTGCACCCTGGCCGAGCTCCTCAATGATCGAGCTCTAATCGGACTCCCATAGGAGTCAAACTCCTTCTGAGCTCTCTTTTTGGTCAAACTCCACAACGGTTACATCCTGGCTGAGCTCCTCAGCGATCGAGCTCCAGTCGGACTCCTACAGGAGCTCCCCCTTCGATCGAACTCCTCAACAGTTACATCCCGACCAAGCTTCTTAGCGATCGAGCTCCAGTCAGACTCCCACAGAAGTCAAACTTCTTTCGAGCCTCCCCTTTGATCGAACTCCTCTAGGAGTCCGAACTTCTTTGAAATTGATACATGCCTGAGTCCACCAACCAATGCTTGCTTCCTCGAGCTATGGCTGTCGGACCTCGGTAGTATGGCCGTCAATACCATTCTGGCGGCACCTTTCCCTCCATAATAAGTTCCATGCGGCCCACGATCGAACGATATGGCCACCACTACTGGCAACGCCACTCTCTCCATAACTAGCCCCATGTGGCCCATGACCCATCAGTATGGTTGTCACTATCCGCCCGACGATGCCTTCCTCTTCATACTGAACTTCATGCGGTCTCAAGCGGCACACGGTCGGATGATATGGCCATCACCATCAATCAAGCTCTGCCTATAAAAATGATCCTCCAGATATGCTAACTCTAAGCTCTCCTCTTCTTCTCTAAGCTCTGCAAAACTCATTCCCAAGCACTCCATTCCTGTTGGCCAAAGTTGACTTGATCATCGGAGGGTCCTGCCGGAGTCACCCCCCATCAGCTCCAGATGAAACTTTATTTTGCAGGTCCTCGATGACGACCTCATCCACCTTCGCTCCAGCTGGATCCAACGACGACCAGTTTCTGCACCAACATAGGCTGTAGTGGGATTCTCAGATGATCTTCTTTCCTTTTCGACCGACACCTGATGAACCGATCCAATCGACCTCTTCTGATCAATGCCTTAATCTCATCTCAAAGTTGGATACATTCTTCAGTATCATGACCATGGTCATAATGATAAAGACAATACTTGTTAGGATTGCGCTTGGCTGAATGAGTCCACGTCCTCTCAGGCTCCATCAGCTACTTCCTTATCTCCTTTAGCACTTGAGTCTTTGAGGCATTCAAGGGAGCATAGTTGTTGAATCTTCTAGGAGGAAAGTTTTGCCGAATCCTCCGATCTAGAAATCCCTATCAATGAGCTCGAGGAGGAGTTCGAGCTCGTCTGCATTTGGGGGGAGTTTGGGAGCATGGCTGAGCTTCACTCAACTTTCTTTTAGGTGCTGGCTTGTTGGATTCACTCACTTGTCGCTCTCTTATAGCCTCATCATCCTTCAATTTGAAGGCCTCCTCCATCAGGATATAACCTTTAGCTTAGGCCAACATATCAACAAAATATTTGGGATACTTTTTTCTATGAAAGATAAAAGATCATTCTTCTAAAGGCATCCCTTAGTGCGGCCATGGCTATAGACTAGTCCAAGTTTCAGACCTCCAGTGTAGCAGCATTCAAGTGGCTGACAAATGCTCGGATGGACTCCTTCTTTTTCTGCTTTATGTTGATAAGGGAGTCTAAACCTCATTTTGGATGTCGACTGCTTATGAAATGAGCCACAAACTGATGGATCATTTGATCAAAAAAAAGATCATACCCAACTTGAGACTCGATTACTAGTTTCTCACTGCTTCCTTCAAAATAGATGGAAAAGCTTAGCACAAGATGGTGTTCGATGCACCATGAAGCAGCATCATCATTTGGAAGGCCTCCAGATGGTCCATTAGATTAGAAGTCTTATTGTAGGGCTCAAACGGGGAGAGCTTGAAGTTTGGTAGGATAGGTTCTTGCATAATTTTGATAGAGAATGAAGGATCGGTGCTGATATTATCATGGTGAGCTGGGGCAGCATGGTGGAGCTCCTTAATCTACTGGTACATATCCTAGAGCTTTTGATTGAGAGTATCATCTCGACCATGGATCTCAAAAGGCCATCGATTGTTGGTGGAAAAAATCTCCTTTAGAGAAGAATCATGATCGAAATAGGGACTCTCTACTACCTATTTTCCCTTTCTAGAGGCAATGGGTCTCCTAACCCAAGTTGCCGGTTCTTGAAGCTTTAGCTAGGGGTTTTCTGGTTGGGGTGCCATCGGAGGTTGCTATATGGCCTACACCATTTTGGTGAGATCTTGAACTTCCTGCATCAGCAGGTTGAATTGCTTTGGATCTACCATGTGGCTGCCAATAGAGGAGGTTGGGGAGCTGATGATAGAGCCAGAATGGGCAGATCTGGTTCAGATATGAAGATAGAGGCAGTGGATCATCGGGTGGTCATCTTCTTTGGAGGCATTCTCTGAGGCAAGAAGAGATCAAATAAAAGTGGATTCGAGAAATTAAGAGAGAAAGACAGAAAGGTAAGGTCGACTGGGCACTCCTTTTAGAATAAGAGCTCAGAAATCCTTCCTCTAGCGCCAATCCTGTTGGTGCAAAAATTCATGAGGATGTTGGAAGTGGCTGGAGTGGAGAAGGTGAGGCCACCGATGAAACCTATAAAATAAAGTCCAAATTGGAGGTGTGTAGCTCCGACAGGATCCTTCGATGCTTAAGTTAATTTTTTGGCCAACTGAAATGGAGTGCTCAGGATATAAAGAGGTAGAGTAATGAAAAAGTGAAGAGAGCTTAGAGAAAATGTATCTAGAGGATCTCTTTTATAGATTGAGCATGGAATAAATTGATAGTGACAGTCATAACGATCTGGTAGTGGACCGCTCAGGTCACGTAGAGTTTATTATGGAGGGTGGTATCCATTGTCCTGATATGCCAGTTGAGAGTGGTATCTATTGTCATGACTTGCCAGTCCGTTGGGGATTAATAGTTGAAGTTTGGATGGAGTAGGCACTGGCAGTGAAGAGCTTCAAGTCACAATAGTTTTAGAGAAGTTTGGGCTCCTTTAGGATCATCGGCATGTAGGTTGGTTTACATTGTATTGAGAGCTGAATTCGCATAGATGATGAGGTCCTTCTGGGTGACCACAGGAGGCTCGATTGGAAGGAATTGTTCTTATCAATTGGCAAAATTTGGCTACAAAGAGTTCGGATGGCTTGTGCTTGGATAAGTCTAGCTTGAAGGAGTTTGGATGAAAGTCTGCTAGAGGAGTTTGGAAGGAGATTCACTAGGGGAGTTTAGATGAAAGTCTTCTCTCGAAGGAGATCTATTGGAGGAGTCTGGATGAAAGTCTGTTGGAGGAGATTGAAAGAAGATCAACTGGAGGAGTCCAGATAGAAGTCTGCCAGAGGAGTCTAGAAGGAGATCCACTAGAGGAAGTCCGATTGAAAATAGGTCAGTCCACTTTGAGATAAGGTACCAAGCCGAACTTCGGCAGGAGCAAGTTTAACCCCAACACATGATATCACAATCTGTTAATATAGTCTACTCCACTAGCAAGCAACCTAGATTAGATAATATATCTGATATCTACTTATGGCACTATATACTAGCTCACATTAACAAGAATAGGATAAACAGATTGACTTAAAAGAGAATTCTTGAAGTCAATGATTATGAATCACTTCCAACTTGTGAGTCTATCTTCTTGAAAAATTGACCAAATCATCTTTTACTGAAAAATATGAGAGAGCCATTGAGCTCTTAGGTCTAGTATGTACTGATGTATGTGGGCCTATGAGCACAAGTGCTAGAGATGGATATTTTATTAGAAATTATGTCCCAAAATCAATTATCAGCCTGTTGATGGTTGTGCTATTTTATATTTATAAATGATTTATTATTTAATAAAATAATATTTTAGCTTTTTTTATCATAAAGTCTACATCTTCTAGTGAACTTTATTTATTGTGATGAAGTCCTTAGGACTATTTACTTTTGATAAAGAGAGGATTTATCGATTAATTCTTAAACTGCTCACGACCAAATGATACATTATTTATCAAGACTATAATATTTATCGAGTATAGATTGTTGTATGTCATATAGGTTGATTGTCCTCTAAACCAATGAGTGTCAAGATACTGGTATCGCATACTGGTGAGATGTAAGGATACATCATCACTAAATGTGACTAACTCCAGAGCATTCTTCTATCAAGAATTTCACTAATTGAATATGGGTATAAGTATGTTTTAGACCTGAGATCACCATGGTGGCTTTCAAGCAACTCAGTGTGCTTTGATGGCAGACTACCTAAATTTTTAATCTAGTGATGGAAGATTTTTGTGCATAGTCAAGTACTTGTGAAGTTGGTGTGTAATCAAGATGAAATTGACCACTCCAAGGATTTGGAGATAATGCATCACTATATTTCAATTTAGCTAAACCTTGGCCAGGATAATCCATGAGATGGATTTTGTATTTTAAAATATAATGTGGATGACCTATTTAGCTTTGATAGTTAAACTCTAAGCTGTTTTATGAGCATTAAGGTCGAGGGAATGAATTATATGGAAACTACATCCACATGGGTTCTAAGAGTATTGCTTTAAACATTTGACATGTCTGGCCATCGGATATCATTGCTAGATGATCACTTCGATTGGTATAAAAATTTATTCTTATCCTACCAAACTAGATTCAAATTTATGGGGTCACACATATAAAAGATTTTGATCTGATCGAATGGTTAATTAATGATTTAGAATCATTCTAAAATCAAACAAGCAATACGATAGATGTTTGACCTAGTGCAAGTGTTACCGGATGATCGATTAGCAGTTAGATTACTAATTAGCTTAATTTGATTAAGTTAGAGAGTTGAGATTATATTTAATTTAATATAATTTAATTAGATTTGGTTTGGGCTTGATTGGATCAAGTCCAATTGGTTTATTCGATGAGCCAATTGCAAAGAAGAACAAGTCCCTGTTCAATTAGGACTTATATGCACCCAATTTTTAATTTGATCAAAGATTTAAATTTAATTTAATATAATTTAATTAGAATCTTAGTTGGACTAAGATTATCTATAATTGGATTGCATTAGTTTTGATTTAATTGGATTCAAATAAAAAGTTGGACCAAGTCAAAACTAGAAGTCTTAGTATGGCTAGGATTTCTCCATCTTGCTCCACCTTGCTTTCCATGCCCCCCCACACCAATTGCCTTGGAATTTTTATGGAAAATTTTATTTCTAGAGAGTATCCACACCCTTTTTATGTCTCCCATAATTTTAGAAAGAAATTAGTTGTGGAATAGTTCAAAACAAATAAGTTTTTTTGACCTAGGTCTCTATTGGATAGAGTTTGACACATCATCTTTCTTTATTTCTTTGAGGTACCAAACCATCTGATTTTCCTCTGATTTTTATAAAAAATAGAATCTTTATTTGCACATACTTCCTAGAGTGCATGAAAACAAATAAGGAGGGGACACCCAAGAGTTGGGTGCCCCAATCCTTGCTCAATTTGGACCTATCATTCTAGGTATTTTGACCTAGACAAGGACTCAATCATAACTCTCTATTTAAAAAAAGTTAGGGCATGAATTTTCTATAGATTTTAGATATAAGAGAAAGGTTTGGGATGTGGGAAACTTGGGTGCAAAGAAGATCTGAGCATGGTGCTTCATTGAGACACAAACCATTGTGTCCTGGTGAGAGAAAAAAAGGAAGAAGAAAGGGTCCTTCTCCAGGATTTTTTCTTGATCCCTTCCTCCTTTTATGAGATTTTGAGAGGTGAATCCCTTCACAAATCTCTTTCTTCTTCTTTTGAATATTGAAGGATCCAAGGATTGAAGAAGGAGGTTCCAGATCAGCCATCGAAGAAGGATCAGCACAGTACTTGCATGTTATGCTAATTTCCTATCATTGGACTTCAAATCTTACATCGAGGCCTTATGTGGACAACCTGTAGAGGTCGAACATGTGTGTGACTTGGAGCAATGACCTCCGTCTCAGATCAACAAGTTAAGAAATCCAACTTGCAAAGGTAAAGGTGATACGATCTCCTTTCTATTATCTAGATTTGATCTAATACTGTTTTGATGTTGATTTGATCAACATCATCCTTGTTTTTATTTTTAGATTTAATAGAATGCTTAAGTCATGTGATAAGATCCTAGATCTAGGGCTTTGTCATGCATTATTAATGAATTAATATGATTAGTTCATCTCTTCCGCTGCTTATTTTGAAAAAATTTTAAAATCTGATCATAAAATCCTAGATCTATTTTCTTCAATTGGTATCAAAGCATAGGTTCTTTATTATATGATTTTTTGCATATTTAGATTAATGATTTAGATTAGATCTAAATTATAATCTATTATTTAAATTTAAATTTAAAAAATTAGATCACACGATATGATTTATAAGGTTGTCCTACTGTAAGGCATATCCCTTACAATATAAAGGTTGTCCTAGTTCGTGTAGATCTAATGTAAGTCATAAATTTATTAGATATTATCTAAATTAATTCATAATTTATTAGATTTAAAAATATTTAATCTAAAAATATATATTTTAGATTGCACAGACTAATCTTATAAGATTGTCCTGCTGTAATGGTTTATCCCTTGCAGTGAAAAGATTGTCCTAGTACGTTCTGATTTAAAACCGTAATCATAAAATTTTAGATTAAATCTAAGAAATTTTATAATTTGATTGAAAGTGCTTTAATCTGATTTTTATCATCATAAATATATTAGATTTGATTTAAGATGATTTATGATTGATTAGAATTGAAATAATTTCAATTTTGAATTACATGAATATGTTTAGATTAGATCTAAAGTAGTTTCATATTTATATTATTTGTATATTGATTATGGATCAAACATGCAACTGGTTGGTAAAATCATATTGTAAAAATATTTTACAAACATAAAAATCTTTTGCAAAATGCTGAACCCCAACCCTCAGTCCAAAACTTAATTAAGAATTAAGAGTTGTTTTGATTAGAATTTAGGTTGTGAATTGAAGATCCTAAGACACAAATCATAATATTTGGGTTAATGAGTTAGTAGAAATTAGGTCCATTAATTAGATTAGACCTAAGGTTAGATTAAAAAATAGACTTAATTAGAGAATTGACTAAATCTAATTAATAGTTGTTATAGATTAGATCAAGGATTCTCTAGATCAATTATAATTGTTGTAGTTGATCAAGTCAATGTCTTTAACGAGAACCAAGATGGAGTTGATTCTTGACTACATGGTCTAGCCCAAACTATTAGGATGATTCAATTGAAACTAATTAACTAGTTAGTATCTAAGGTATGTCTGGCAATCTAGATCGATGGTTTTTAATTGGCAGCCCGCTTACCTGGCCATTTTTGATGGTGTCTAAGGCAAGCTTTGGTAGACCCTTCCATCGATCTCACTTACCTGACCATCTTGGTAAAATTATATTTTTAATCAGATTACTTGATAATTTGTGCTGATCCATATCAACTAGGTAAATCAATGTGATTGATTTAGGTACTTCTGGACCAACCTATCAATGGTCTTCCTTAATTTAACTTGATGAAGTCAGTGGGAGGATCATGGTTAGCTGTCCTCTGACTCTCTTCTCTAAACTAAATTAATCAAATTCTTTAAAATTATAAGATTCCTAAAAATAAAATACTTATAATGATAACTAGATCATAGCCTCCCATTAAGTGAGTGATAATGGATCCATTAGTTGGATAATCATTGGAGGCCCAAAGGCCTGGTGCTTATTGACTAATGGAATTGTCATTCATAATATGATTTCTTGGCCACGTCTCTATGAATGGTAGTTACGTTGACCAACCGAAGTTAGGCTTAATCATTCACTGGTTAGATAGATCAAGCATGGTTATGTTAATGGTTGGACCTAATTGGATCTTTTTGGTGGAGGCCAAAGCCTACTAATTAGGAACTGGGGCAAAATTAAAATACTAGAAATTATTTAGAAAAATAATTGGTTATGAACCTATCCTTAGATGTACATGGGTTGACCAACCAAAGTTGGGCTTATGTACAGTCTAGGTGGATTCTAGTACCCACTATGGAATTAGGATAATTTCTTGAATTGGAGGTAGAGAAAACCAATTTGAATAAAATAGTAGTATTATGAAAATTGATTCCACACAAGGACCGGCGTGGCCACTGGTGATGAGCCAAGCAACAAGGAAGAACTCCTAAGAGATTACTATGGAAGCACGTTCAATGGATTTAGGGAATAGAGAAGAAGAAGAGTAGAGATTTTTAGGAGAAAAGAACTTTATTTCAACGAATTCAACATTATCTACAATCTTGACCTATTTCTAGTATATATACTTTATAAAAGGATTAAGCTCCAAGCTCATAGAATAACTCTCCAAATCCAAACAACCAACGTACATAAAAAAAATTGAGCCAGCTCAATCTAAAACTGTGCTGGCTAACCTGCAACTGGGTCAGCTCAGTTTGAGATTGAACCGACCTAGTTGTATATCGTACCAATAGTTCTGAAAATACTGCTTTCTATCTATGTTTTTCTCTGAGATATAACGGATCCAGTCCTGGACTGAGCCAACCCAGTCTCAGGGTGAGCTGGCTAAGTTCCTAAACTTTGCTATCCAGGCTGATTTCTCTTCTTGCTTGCTCTCATCTTTTCATGATCTATCTTCTCATATTCCCAATACTTGGGAGCACCACTTGAAGGAAAAATCTATTTTCCTAGCATAGGATTGTTCAGATCTGATTGGATCTGAAGAAATATTTCAAAAAAAAATTTCTAAAATTCTAATTAGATCTGAGACTTCTCGAATCTAAAAATAGAGATTTGATATTAAAAGTTAAAAATAAAATTAAATTAGATTTAATTTTAAGTACCTGATTTGGTAATCTAATTATCCTGCGATGATCCCATTGATTCCTGAGTTTCTAGAATGAGCCATGCACGCATCTGGCCTCTACCGGTATCCACTTGAGCAGGATCTTAGTATCTTCTCCTCATGAATCTCTCCTCCAAAAATTAGATATGGATCTGATTTAAAAAGCCTTCAAAATAATTTCTAAGGGCAGCCTGTTCGTCTCATAAATACCATCGTGTAGATGCTGAATCTTGTGCCAAAAACCTTGGACCTTTAACTCAGATTTGTGCCTAACTTTTTATGCATGTAGAAAAGAGGAAGAGAGAGGATAACAGTGGCATGGATATTAGAGGGAAGACTCTTTTGGGTTTGGAGAAAATAAATTACATTGAGGCAATTTTGTGAGAAGAGTTCTTATACAAGACATAGCACCATAAAGAGTCCCTTTTTGACCAAAAATCTTATTAATTCAACCATTGGGACTCTTGGACCTAATCTCTATGAAAAACCCCAGGACCTAGCTAGTTTTGACACTAAAAATCCATCTAAAAGGTGGCGGCATAAAAGGATAAGGAAGAGTCCATGTGCGTTTAGGACTCTTCCCTTAAGAGATTGATCTAAACCAAACTCTATCAAAATCCAATCTAGGCACCTCCAAAAATTACAAAATTTTATACATCAAACTATATCTCATTCGCTATCACATATCAAAAAATTGAAGTAAAATAATTTCTAAAGAATTTTTTAAAATTCTCTGATCATATGACCCTCAATTCTCTCAATTGGGTCAATTATTGACCCTAGTTCAATTGCACTAGGAATAAATTTAATTTTTATAATTAATCTAATCTAGACTAATTACAATCAAATAAAAATAAATTCATTCAAAATATAAAAATAAGTCAAATCAAATTTGACTTGGTTATGATGAATCAGAAAGATTACAGAATGAGAAAGTCAGGCTAAATCATGTGCTAGCACGATTACCTTGAACCTAATTGAATCTAATTCAAATCAAGTGAACTAGGTTAGCTCAATTGATGATATTGTTAGATATGTATGCCCTAGAAGCTAGAATTGGTTGACACTTGTTATACACTTCTAAGGATAAAATTATAATTTTGACTATAAATAATAAAATAGGTTATTTTCTATCACAATATGTATTTAGTGTCTATAATACATCCCTTGAGTTAATGGCAATGATAGTTTTTATTTTCAAGAGTTGAAAATTTAAGACATGAATTTTTATTATTAACTCATAAAATACTCTTGATTGTAGGATCATCATGAGGATGGTGATTGATCCAGAAGGTTGGTGTACAATCACTTTTTTTTAGTAGATGAGTCTTGAGTCTATAGTGTAGAGATACCAAAGTGAGAGTATAGATACTCGTTAGAGAATGAGGGTACTGAGCATGACCATCTCGAGCAGTTATTAGAAAGTCTACCTTCTCATCAATGACTGGCTCGAAGCTGCAGTTGTGTGTCTAGTTCTTTGACCTGAGGTGCATAGACAATTCACCTTGAGGGTGTTATAGTTTGACTGCACCATAACTTAATCTTCTAGCCATTCGGAATCTTGAGATGTATGTTGGCTATAGCATGTTCATTGTAGGAATTGGATTGCACCAATAGAAAATCTATCTACCTTGGTAGATGAGTAGTCCTATGATGATCATGAGAATCAAGTCCATAAGCCCATGGCCATGGCAGAGTAAAATAATAGAAAGAGTTTCTATTAAGGTTTTCACATTGGACTTAAATCAAATGATTAATCATATGATGGATATTAGGGTATGACGAGATTACCTTAATCCTAATCCAGTCGGAGCTCAAGATAGAAGAACTTAATCACATAGGTAACTACATTGAGAGGTTCATTTTTAGTTCTGATGGATTGCCACCATATGCTACTAGGTGTCACTGATAGATTTTGAGAGTAATTAGAATGATTTAGATGATTCATCATACTAGTTGTCTGAATCAAAAAAGTTTTGATCCATCGGAAGGTATTTCGATGATGTCGATGATAGAGATCGTGATATATATCATTACCATACAGAACTGAACCTAACTGGATCATATAAATAAGGATTTTGATTTGGATATCATCAATTATACTAACAAAGTTCTATTGATTTGAATTAGATTCAATTAGGTTCAAGAAAATTATGCTAGCACACGATTAAGCCTAATGTTCTCCGTTAATTATCATTAAAGTTTATCTCGACTGAGTCAAATATGTCATGGCTCACTCAGGTACTTTTACTTGGTTTGACTGGAGAGCTTGTCCTAATCAAAAAAGGTTGTCTTAATTTATGAGATGAATTTGGGACAACACCTACCATTTTCCGTCACCTGCTAAATCCTATTTTGGATATTTGGTCAAATGTTGACCTTTGACACTTAAACATCTGCTCATGTGTCAAACCATCATAGAAAAAAAATTTTGGACCAGTCTAACACCTAATAAGTAGATGGATAAGGGGTGCATGCCTAGGGAGGTGTGTAGCCATGGATAGAGCATCTGGAGTCCCATACAGATGGAATTCTAGTTGCTTCGGTGTTTCTACCTAGGTGGTGCCAAAGACTTGTCTTTGATCCTTGGTCTGGAAAGGAGTTCTTTGCTCTTTCAGTGGGTGTTAGATATATGTGCCCTAGAAGCCAGAATTGGCTGACACTTATAATACACTTCAAGGGCCAAAATTGTAATTTTGACTAATATCAATAAAATGGATTATTTTCTATCACATATGTGTATTTAGTGTCTGTGATACATCCTTTGAGTTAATGATAATGATAATTCATATTTTCAAGAGTTGAAAATTTAAGACATGAATAATCATTATTAACTCATAAAAAAATGCTCCCGACCATAGGATCATCACGAGGATGGTGATTGATCCGGAAGGTTGGTGTACAATCGCTTCTCTTTAGTAGATGAGTCTTGAGTCTACGGTGTGGAGACACCGGAGCGAGAGTACAGGTACTCGTTAGAGAACGAGGGCACTGAGCGTGACCACCTCGAGTAGTCATTAGGGAGTCTACCTTCTCGTCAATGACTGACTCGATGCTGCAGTAGTGTGTCTGGTTCTTTGACCTGAGATGCATCGGCAGTTCACCTTGAGGGTGTTATAGTTTGACTACACCATTACTCGGTCTCCTAGCCATATGGAACCCTGAGGTGTATGTTGGCTATAGCATGTTCATTGTAGGAACTGGATTGCATCAAGATGGAATCTATCTACCTCGGTGGTAGAGGAGCAGCCCTATGATGATCATGAGAATCAAGTCCAGAAGCCCATGGCCATGGCAGAGTGAAATAATAGAAAGAGTTTCTATTTAGATTTTCACATTGGACTCGAATCGAATGATTACATCATATGACAGAGACTAGGGTTTGACGAGTTCACCTTAACCCTAATCTGATCGGGGCTCAAGATAGAAGAACTTGAATCACACAGGTAGCTGCACCAAGAGGTTCGCATTCAGCTCTGATGGGTTGCCACCATATACTGCTAGGTGTCACTGGTGGATTTTGGGAGCAATTAGAATGATTTAGATGATCGATCATTCTAGCTGTTCGAATCAGAAGAGTTCTGATCCATCGAAAGGAGTTTCGATGATGTCGATGATAGAGATCATGACATATCCCATTACCATACAGAACTGAACCTAACTGGGTCACACAAACAAGGGTTTGAATCTGGTGATCATCAATTGAACTGATCTAGTTCAATTGATCTGAATGAGATTCAATTAGGTTCAAGGAAAATCGTGCTAGCACTCGATTGAACCTAACGTTCTTCTTTTACTATCATAAATAAGTTGTCCTGTCTGAGCCAAAGGAGTTTGTGCTCAATCAGAGGCCTTCATAATGGTCTGACTGGAGGTTGTCCAAGTCAGAAAAGGTTGTCTTATTTTGTAAGACATTACCTGCCATTTTTGGTCACCTGCCATTTCTTGTTCTTTGACTTTGGTCAAAAGTCTACCTTTGACTGGTCAAACATGTTGACCATTGACACTTTGACTTTTGACCACATGTCATGCACCTATTGGAGAGCTGGTGGGGGCCTGTCCCCCTGCCAGAACCTGGCAAGGAGAAGGGCGCACGCCACCCTAGGCGTGTGCCCAAGTTGGAGGCGCCTAGGAGTCCTTGTTGGACAAGGACTCCATCTCCTTTTTGGATTCCAATTAGAGTTCTACTAAGAACCAACTTTGACTGGTCTTAGGCACCCTCTAAGGAGGAATCCAGGGGACTCTATTCCCACCAATCAGATTTAGATCTGATTTCACAAAGGGTTGTGATTGGTTGGGAAGAAGAGGAGTTGGATCACAGTAGTCTATAAATAAGACCCTGCGCCCAACCTCAGATTAATGATGAGAATTGAAAATTCCCACGCCCCAAGGCTGCCTCTCCCCTCCTTCCTCCATGCCAAACCACTCTTCTCCCCTTGCTCTCCACGTCCAAAAGGAGTTTTGGACTTGGTTGGTGCGATTCCAGATCAAAGAAAGGCGATCAAAAGCAAGAAGGCTGCGCTGCTGCAAAGGACGACTGCTGATCTTCAAAAGGAGTTTTGAAGATCCTCCAGATCAGATCCAGATCTGATTTTTGGAGGATGTGATAGAGAAGAAGAGGATCTCCAGATCCAACCCGAGTGGATACCGGTAGAGGCCAGGCGCTTGCGTGGCTAAGATCCAGAACCTTCCGCTGCAATCAGGATCATCAACAGGGTAATAGGATTACCCAAATCAGGTAAATTAAATTTGATTTAATTTATCTTATTTTATTTTATTTATTAAAATAATAAGAATCAGATCTAAAACATATCAAGATCTGATTAGATCAAGAGAAAAATTTTTGAAATATATCTCTTGATCTGATCAGATCTGAACGAACCTGGACCGGGAAATCAGGATTTTCCCTTCAACTGGTATCAGAGCCATGGTTCTAAAATTGTTTAGATCTGATTTTAAATTTATTTTAATTAGAAAATAAAGTGATTTTCAGATGTCACATGAGATGTGATCAGATCTGAAATCAGAAAAAAATTAAAATTAAATGATTTGGATCTAAGATTAGAAGATATGCATGACTAGTTCTAGAATAGAATAGTTCTATAGAATAGTTCTTGCATGTTTTTGATTTAATCTGATTAAATCATATTTTAGATCTTTTATTTACTATTTTTTGATATTATAAGTGTTATAATAACATCTAAAAAATAGCAAATAAAAATTATTTAATTTTAAATATCATATGAGATATGATTGATGCATGTCTAGACTAGTTGTAGAATAGTTCTACATAATTGTCTAGATTAGAATTTATTTTGATTAGATCAATTTAAATCTAATTTTTTAGATTATTATGAGATAATTTAGATCTGAAAACATGCATGATTTGATACATGAGATGTATGCAAAATATGCCATGATTAGATCTAATTTGTATATGAGATATATGATATAGATCTAAAACTGTTTTGTAGTATTGACATGTTCCTGATTAAGGCGTTCCTCTTGGCCGTCCGGTCATAAGAACGAAGAAGGGTTTAAAGGCCCTCTCTTCCCATTCGATGGGGTGTTCTTATGACGTGTAGGGGTGCTGCGTGTTCGTCCTTAATCAGAAACCCAAAACTTACTTTCTGCAAAACCCTAGATCCTGAAACCCTAGGATTTATTGTGCATATTTTGTTTATGAACCCTACTTAATTAAGAATTAAGTTTATGGAATATTAATTAGGTCTAAAATTGAGAATTTCAGATCTAAGACATATTCATAATACTGGGTTCGGGCTTGGGTAGCTCAATTAGGTCTAAGCGGTTGATCAAACCGAATCAAGAGTTGGTTAGATGGGATCAACAATGCTTAAATTGACCAGCCTAATAGGATTAAGTCTGGGTCAAGATCGAGTCACGATCAAGCAAGACCTAATTAGGCTCAGAGGTTAGAGTCTGGATTGTAGGCTAACCCAATTGGTTCTGACTCAACAATTTGGTGTCTAAGGTAAGTTTGGCACAGACGACCGACTGGTTTTTAATTGGAAGCTACTCGACCTGAATGCGTTCTTGTACGAGTTAATGGCATATTCCTTCCACCGGTCTCACTTACCTGGCCATATCTGTTGACACAGTTCTGATCTGAGGTGGTCAATAATCCGAGCTAACCCATGCCACTAGGTTAGTCATAATTGTTATGACTAAGCCAAGTCTAGTTTAATGAGACCTGAATCAATTCTCCCTAAGAAAAGATTAAGTCTGAGGTCTTCCACCATTGTAGATGTGCGGGCCCTTCCCGGGGTTGATTGTTCTCGGCTGGATACAGTGGCTCAGTTGCACCGGGAAGATGCAACCATGTCTATTAGGCATTGGATGCTATGGGCTGGAGGATGAGTTGGGCTCAATATTTCGGATACGGTGAGAGACTCAATTAGGAACCCAGTCTATGCAAATGGTGGGTCTGACTTAACTAAGGAGTGGATCAATATTTCGGATACGGTGAGATTCATGAATTAGAGACCAAGTTTGGGTGCACCATGATTAGAGAATCATTGAACAAGAGTTGTTCACTCATTGGCTAACCCATCACCAATAACTGTTAGGTGAGGTGATGAGTCAGTTGGTGAGACCGCACCACCCACTAGAAATCATTAATCATGGAGATTTTTGCATCTCTACAGAGGGAGTGTAGGGATCCGAGAAAATAGTGGGAGCTAATTTGTTTAAAAATAAAATCCCTAAACAAATTGGTCAAGTCAAAATTACATTATCTAACTAGAATCTTTGACTCTCTACAGGAAAATGTCTGCGTCCAACCCATTGGCACGTATCCTGGACACACATAGACTGACTGGACCCAATTATAAAGATTGGCTCAGGAACTACAAAATTAGTTTTGGGTTCAGAGAAGTTAACCACATGTTTTGGACCAGGACCCTCCCACCTTACCAGCCCGTCCATCCTGTTGAACAGAGAGCGTCTCTGGAAAAATGGATTGACGAAGATAATAAGGCCAGATATTACATGTTGGGCTCGATGTCTGATGAGCTCCAGCGCCAACATGAAGATATCGGGACTGCTCGCCAAATGTTGGCTCACCTGCAGGAGATGTTTGGTGAACAGAGTCGCGCAGCCAAATATCAAGTCACAAAATGACTTTTTAAGGCTAAGATGCGTGATGGGCAGTCAGTCCAAGATCACTGTCTGACAATGATCAAGGACATGGAAGAGCTTGAGAAGCTCGGTGTGAAGTTGGACTTGGACCTGCAGAACGATATCATTCTGCAATCCTTGACTGATGCATATGGGCAATTCATCATGAATTACCACATGCATAAACTTCAAAATTCCTTGGCCGAGTTAATGAATATGCTGGTTACCGCTGAGCTTTCTATGAAAGGTTCTAAAGGCTCAGTTCTTGCTATGGAACGGACTTCTTCCAAAAGAAAGTCTTATGGAAAAGAAAAAGAAGTCTGTGAAAAAGCAAAAGGTGGAAGGATCAAAGAAGAAGAAGGCAGAAGCCGAAGAAAAAGGCCGATGGCAAAGGAAAGTGTTTCCATTGCAACAGCGACGGCCATTGGAAGCGGAACTGCCCTACTTACCTGGCCACCCTAAAGAACAAGAAGGAAGGTCCTTCTGGAGGTATGCTCATTATTCGAGCAAAACGTGAATGCCAAACGACCTAGGGATAGTCCAAACGACAGATATCTATGGCACCTGAGATTAGGTCATATAGCAGAAGATAGGATCAACAAATTGGAGAAAAATGGGCTATTGAGTCCATTGACTTTTGAGTCATATCCAACTTGTGAATCTTGTCTTCAAGGCAAAATGACTAAACTCCCTTTTGTTGGACATGGGGAGAGGGCCACAGATCTCCTTGCCCTAGTACATACTGATGTGTGCGGCCCATTTGATGTGCCGGCTAGAGGCAATTTTTGTCCTGATTTCCGGTCCAGTTCGTCAGATCTGTAGATCAAGAGATATATTTAAAAGTCTTGCTGATTTTAATCAGATCTATTGATTTCAAATTTTTTACCTGATTTGGGTAATCCTATTACCCTGTAGATGATCCTGATTTGCAGCGGAAGGTTCTGGATCTAGGCCACGCAAGCGCCTGGCCTCTACCGGTATCATACTCGGGTTGGATCTGGAGAACCTCTTCTTCTCTATCACACCTCCAAAAATTAGATCTGGATCTAATCTGGAGGATCTTCAAAACTCTTTTGAAGATCTGCAGTCGTCCTTTTGCAGCAGCGCAGCCTTCTTGCTTTTGATCGCCTTTCCTTGATCTGAATCGCACCAACCTAAATCCAAAACACTTTTGGACGTGGAGAGCAAGGGGAGAAGAGACTATGGCATGGAGAAGGAGGGGAGAGGCAGCCTTGGGGCGTGGGAAATCTCTCTTTCACTTTTAAATTAGGGTTGGGCGTAGGGTCTTATTTATAGACCTCTTGTGATCCAACTCCTCTTCCTCTCAACCAATCACAACCCTTTGTGAAATCAGATCTAAATCTGATTGGTTGGAATAGAGACCCCTAGATTCCTCCTTAGAGGGCACCTAAGACCAGTCAAACTGGATTCTTAGTAGAACTCTGATTGGAATCCAAAAGGGAGGTGGAGTCCCTTGTCCAACAAGGACTCCTAGGCGCCTCCTACTTGGGCTCACGCCACCCTTGGCGTGCGCCCTTCTCCTTGCCAGGTTCTGGCAGGGGGACAAGCCCCCACCAGCTCTCCAATAGGTGCATGACATGTGGTCAAAAGTCAAAGGGTCAATGGTCAACGTTTGACCAGTCAAAGGTAGACTTTTGACCAAAGTCAAAGAACAAGAAATGGCAGGTGACCAAAAATGGCAGGTAATGTCTTACAAATAAGACAACCTATTCTGACTTGGACAACCTCCAGTCAGACCATTATGAAGGCCTCTGATTGAGCACAAAACTCCTTTGGCTCAGTCAGGACAACTTATTTGTGATAGTAAAAGAAGAACGTTAGGTTCAATCGAGTGCTAGCACGATTTCCTTGAACCTAATTGAATCTCATTCAGATCAATTGAACTAGATCAGTTCAATTGATGATCACCAGATTCAAACCCTTGTTTGTGTGACCCAGTTAGGTTCAGTTCTGTATGGTAATGGGATATGTCATGATCTCTATCATAGACATCATCGAAACTCCTTTCGATGGATCAGAACTCTTCTGATTCGAACAGCTAGAATGATCGATCATCTAAATCATTCTAATTGCTCCCAAAATCCACCAGTGACACCTAGCAGTATATGGTGGCAACCCATCAGAGCTGAATGCGAACCTCTTGGTGCAGCTACCTGTGTGATTCAGTTCTTCTATCTTGAGCCCCGATCAGATTAGGGTTAAGGTGAACTCGTCAAACCCTAGTCTCTGTCATATGATGTAATCATTCGATTTGAGTCCAATGTGAAAATCTAAATAGAAACTCTTTCTATTATTTCACTCTACCATGGCCATGGATTTCTGGACTTGATTCTCATGATCATCATAGGGCTACTCCTCTACCACCGAGGTAGATAGATTCCATCTTGATGCAATCCAGTTCCTACAATGAACATGCTATAGCCAACATACACCTCAGGGTTCCATATGGTTAGGAGATCGAGTAATGGTGTAGTCAAACTATAACACCCTCAAGGTGAACTGCCGATGCATCTCAGGTCAAAGAACCAGACACACTACTGCAGCATCGAGTTAGTCATTGACGAGAAGGTAGACTTCCTAATGACTACTCGAGGTGGTCACGCTCAGTGCCCTCGTTCTCTAACGAGTACCTGTACTCTCACTCCGGTGTCTCCACACCGTAGACTCAAGACTCATCTACTAAAGAGAAGCGATCGTACACCAACCTTCTGGATCAATCACCATCCTCGTGATGATCCTATGGTCAGGAGCTGTTTATGAGTTAATAATGATTATTCATGTCTTAAATTTTCAACTCTTGAAAATATGAATTATCATTACCATTAACTCAAAGGATGTATCACAGACACTAAATACATAG